>PISX010016233.1:0-46915 GCA_004024625.1 Mellivora capensis
CTCTGCCTACTTGTGATCTCTCTCTGTCAAATAAATAATAAAATCTTTAAAAAATAAAATATTATAAACAAAATGGAATGAAGTAAAATAAAATTAATAAAACAAAACTGAAATACCAATAGTTTTACCTTCCAGATGCATGGATAGATAGTTAACAAATAAATACTGTGCATATGTAAGGTATACAGTGTGATGAGCAATGCAGGTCTCCAAGGACACAACCTCTCCTGTGCAGGATGGACATTCTTTCCTCACATGGGAGCCCTTGATGATCAGGGCCCCCTTCGCTGTGTATCCCCTAGAGCACTGAGGGGAGGGAGAGCCTCACTGTAGGCATAGGAGGTCTTGGAAGAGGCCAGGTGTGCATCCCCAGTGGGTGATTCTGGGTGAATCTTCACCATCTGGCAGTGACTCCACACACTCAAGGACCAAAGACATGACATCCATAGTCATCCAGTGACTCACTCCTAGAAATCCCTTCTGGAGCACAGGACCTTGCTCTGCAGGGAGCCTTGACAAATGAAGTTCTCTGAAGCATTTTCTTTGAAGATTTTATTTATTTATTTGAGAGTGAGAGAGAGATACAAGTAGGGGCAGCCCCAGGTAGAAGGAGAAACAGGTTCCCTGCTGAACAGGGAATCTGATGCAAGGCTCCATCTGAGAACCACAGGACCATGGTCTGAGCCAAGACAGAAGCTTAGTGACCAAGCCACAAAAGCATCCCTCTCTGAACTCCTTATTCCTTGAGCAGACTGTGTTCCCAGGAGTGCCTGATGTATGGTAGTTGTTTTGATCAGCATTCCAAATGCAGGGTTTGAGAAAAATATAGTCCACCCTTAAGAATGAGTGCTATGTGGGTTGCTAAAAATGACAAGAATTTACATACTTATGTCTGAAAATGAACATTCAGTTCATCATTACTTTTCCTGAAAGATCAACTAAAGCAAAAACAGGGACGCCTGGGTGGCTCAGTTGGTTAAGCTGCTGCCTTCGGCTCAGGTCATGATCCCAGCATCCTGGGATCGAGTCCCACATCGGGCTCCTTGCTTGGCAGGGAGCCTGCTTCCCCCTCTGCCTCCTCCTGCCACTCTGTCTGCCTGTGCTGGCTCTCTCCCTCTCTCTCTGACAAATAAATTTTTAAAAATCTTAGAAAATAAATAAAGCAAAAACAAACAAACAGACATCAACAGTAACAACCACAAAATGGGAAAAAAACAGATCTCATTTACCAATAGATTATAAAGTTATATACTTTAACTAGAAAAATTCTGGAATTCCATGAGGCAGACTTCAACTGATTGGAATTTGGGCAGAAACAACCTCTGATAAGCAGTGTGCCCGGCTCCAGGTGTGAGCAAATGCAGGTGGTCAGAGGAATTCCATCATGAGGAATTTATTTTGTTTCTTCCTCACATGACACTACCTGAATTTCAGATCAAGCCCTGCAGATGGGAATGAGCCTGGACTGGCCTTTAATTGCTCTGTGGGGGGGCCAGCAAAATGGTCAAGAGCCAGCTGCAGCTGGAGGTGCTGGGCTGCAGGAGGGGAGATAGAACATCACAGAGATTCAGGATCACCCAGTAGCCCTGCCAACAGTGGTGTCTTCTGAAACATGGCCGCTCAGCTTCCTGCCATCTCTGCCCAAGCTCTGAGTCACCCTGGAGAAAGGAGTACTGATGAAGGACCACTGTTCCCCTCTGAGCCTCCATCTCCTGAGAAAACAGTCCAGATGAAAAACCATAAGGGCCATGCTGAGCCTCTGCAGGATGAGGCTCTCTCCCATACGATGGGGACCCAGTGCCTGGTTCAATGCACTTTCCAACACGTTCACTAAGTGTGTTCATAAACAAAGGGACTGAGCTCATCCCCATGTGCTGTTCTTGTAAATATTCCCTGATTTTCAATGGGCATGGGTGAAGTTTCATCATATGTCAGATGAAAGTAAAGTAAACCTCTGCAATCCTGGAAAGCTGACAAAGAGTCTCCTGGGTCAGGGTTGATCCTGTTTCCTAGGTGACAGGGATGGAAATCTTCCTGCATCAGAGATGGGTCCTCCCACTGCTCCAGTGGATGGAGCCTCTCCCTTCTCTGTTCCTAAGACCCTGAAATGGCTCCTTGTCCTTCCTGCCCTCATCCTCAGTCCCTGAATCCTCCATGCCATGGGGAATCTGATCCTTCTTCCCAGCCTCACCTCCCATCCCTCATCAAGACTCCTAGTATAACGTGGGCACCACCCACAGCCGCCACCCAGTCTCTGTCTCCATGCTCCCCTCCTGGTCCTCACCATCAGCGCAGCCTCAGGACATCATCACAGCACATCAGAATCCAGGATTCCCTGTCAACCCCTCCAGTGATGAAGCTCCACCCCACAAACCTCACCCCTCCTCACACTCCATTAACATCTTTTTGCATTGATATAAATACTTGTGTGTTTTCCTTCTCTCTCATGACAGTTTCACCTACATAGGGACACAGAATGTCCCTAGCATGTTCAAGTTCTGTCTATGTCAGAGCATCTTGCCTGGCAAATATTTGGTGTTCAGACTTTCCCTAATCTCTCCCTTCTCCTCTTCTACCTGTGAGAGAGGGAGGGACTGTCCATGCAAATAAGACTCCAGCTCTCTGAGCCCTTACTGGCCCTGAGTCAGGTTCCTCACCAGAGGATAACAGAGGGGAGAGTAGGGAGTGTTGTTGTGTAGAACTATTGGGTGGGGATTTCCCAGCTGTGAGCCCAGAGCAGAGGGCACAGGCAGGGCCATATAACAGATCCCAGCTCTGATCACCTCTGATATCTCAGAAAATGGACCTGAGGAGCTCTGATGTCCAGGCCAGAAACACCCTTACATGACATGGTAACCAGAGCTCATCAGAGATCTCTGCCCTTCCCACTGCACTGACCACTGTCTGTTGCATTAGAGTCAGGCCAGGGCTCCCCTTACTTGTCCTCCCACAATCACAGGACAGATATTATCCTCTACTTAGACTCCTCAAGGTGAGTCTGTCCATGGCTCTCATGGGTCAGAACACAAATGGTGCCACTGCACAAACTCTCCTTAGGTCAGGATGAAGTTCAGAAGAGTGACATCCCCCAAAGGACACATGATCCCTTCTCTGTAGACCCCTTCCTTGCCCTTTCTTTTACGGGACTCCTCCATGGTTTCCAGTGGGAGCACTGAGGATATGGAGTCTTCTCTCTTGGTTGTGGGAAGAAACCCTGGTGTGCCTTCCTAAAGGGTAACTCACTGAACATCTTTGTCATCGGTTACCATTTATACCTGTTTGAAACAACAGTTCTCCACACACCGTGGACAGTGATTTCCTCCTAGGATCTGTCCTCCCAGCACAGACACTGGTCTGCAGGAGCCCTGCAATGTGAGACTGTGAGTGTCTCTGACCTCAGGTCACAGAGGGCAAACCTGCAGAAGGCTGTAGATGGAGAGGAGTGACACTGCTGATGTGACAGAGATGGAGTGACACATTTTGTTTATTAGTAACCACTTTGCCAGCTGTGCACTTGGAATGGATGCAGGTTAGTTTATCCCAATTTAACTAAGTCAGATTGATTTAAACTCAGGAACAATGACAAGGAGAAGTTGCAAGTACAATGACTATTGTACTTTTGTCATATCTGTTCATTGTGGATAGAAAGTGGCTGGAATTTAGGGTTGAAAGCATGGATGGAAAAATGATAAAAAACAAATGCCTTCTATTTTTCTGCTGAATAGGAGTCTACAAACTTCTTTCTGAAATCATTTGATTTATTATTTTTATTGTAGTCAGGAGTTGTGTAACATGGGTCACATCCTGCAGGTAAAAAACTGATGTGGTACCCAGTGAAATCCAAGAAGTAGCCATTCCTATGAATGTCAGAGCCATCTCAGAGATAGAATTACCAAACACAGACAGAGCCTCCACGAAGGAAGTAGGATCTGACTGATTTGGGATCTGACTGGATCCAGGGGTGGGCATACCTGTACTACCTGTACCTTTTGTTCAGGAAGTTCGGAACAAAGGAATTTTTCATTCAGCCACCCATGACTAGAAGAAGAAAATTCTATTACCCAAGACCAAACAAACCCAGAAGTGTCTGCCCAAGGGCCCACATCTGAGTGGAGGAGATTTGGAGATAAGTGTCCCTGATGTCATAGCCCTGAGGACCTAGATTGGGACAGTGGAGTCCCAAGCAGAGGACCCTCCTTGGAGGTGGCATGGGGATGACTGAGGAGGTCATAGCCCAGCCTAAAGAGCACAGGGGATTGTGTCCCACATCCCCAGGAGACCTATTTCCAGGGAAGCAAAACGGAGCCTGGGGTCTTACGTTCTCCATGGGAAGGATTTATTTAGGCAGTGAGGACTGATGTGAGGTCAGACTTTTTACAATTCACTGAATCAGAATTCCAGGTTTTCTCAAGTGAAAGAAACAAGTTGGAGAATATGAAGGGTTCCATGCAGCTCTATTTTCTAGTCATTTTCCTCCCCAGTGATTGACCCTGGAGACTGGGAACTAGAACAAGCATTTCCATTTTTCTCTGAAATCCTGACATGGAGATGGAGTTCAGACTGCAGAGCCAGAGAGAGGGACTGAAGGTTGAGGGACACAAGAGCAGACAGAAGAAGAGGAGTGCACAGGGGATGTTGTCAGGGAGAGTCTGTAGGATCTGGTCCGAGTTCATGTGTAGCTGGTTCAGAGAGAGGAGAATGTATTTGTGGCCAGGGTTACTGTCAATATTGGGTTCCGTGCTGCGTGGGGACCAGGTTTCTCTGTCTCCTGTTCCCCACTTTGCACTTTCTCTCCCACCCTCTCTCTCACTCTCTGACAAATAAATAAATAAAATCTTTTAAAAAGTTAGAGAGGTTTTTTCACCCCTCAAGAGTAACACTGGAACTTACAAGGCAATGAGCTGTAACTTCTCTGAGGGAAAGTTATTTCCTAAAATTAAAACAAAGAAATAAATAAATGACCCCCATGCTCCAGGGTGTGAACACATCACAGATACTGGCCTCAGCTCTTTGCCCACCATATCGTCCCTCTGCAGAGGCACAGGTGCCTCTGTGATGGTGCTTGCAGGTGCGGGACTTCAGGCTGCATTAACTCCAGGTCAGAAGGAGATGGCATCTCTTGTGTCTGGCAGGCTGGTGGCTGCTGACGTCCATGGGTATGTGGGTCCTGGAGCAGCTGCAGGAGCTAGAGGAGCTGGGGCTGACTAGCTGACCAGGGACCACCCCCACGGTCTCCAAGTACTTCTCCCAGCACCTGCCCTGAAGTCTCCTCACCAAGTAGGTCAGGGCCCCCAGCCCCTGACTGTCAAACTCTGTTTGACCTCTGTTTGACAGAAGCTGTCAAACTCTGGGCAGTAAGGATGTCTTCTCCAGGCTCTGCCCTTAGTGGAGATCTGTAGCCCTTGGCCCAGCACCTGAGGTTTTCAAATCCAGTGAAAGCCCTTCCCATTGCATCTCCGGGCCCTGCCCAGGCAGGGAAGGAGAGAGGGAGTCCCAGTCCTCAGTGCACTCACATACATGTTCAGGAATGAACCTGCAGACTCCTGCCTGTCCCTGGTGTCTGCACTACATGTCCTTCCTCCACCACAACAGATCCACCTCCATCTTTCCTCCATCTGTTGGGGGGTGGGGCTTGTCCTAGGGGTCTCTGAGCTCTACTGACAGGCACCCTCATTGCCTTCCCCACCACCCTGGTCTGTCTCGCTGCTGTCCCATTTCATTCAGAGCCCAGAGGGACTGAGGGGATCTGGGTGCCCAGGATACAAGGGCCAGAAGAGCCAAAGGGCATCCTGAATCTTTAACTGCAACAAGCCTGGAGCCCTTGGAGGGCTGTGAGGGGGAACAGTCCACCACCAAACCCAGCCTGCCAAGGAACCCAAGTTCCATGGGCCCTTAACCCACCTCATGTCAACCTGACCCAAGAGACCTCCTCTTTTCCTTGCTGCTATGGGAGGCAGCTCCCTGCTAGCTCCATCCCCACCTGCAGTCCTACATGTTCTTGGGCCAGGCTAGGGAAGAACTGAGTTTGAGGGAGGAACAGACTGGCTGACAAGGATCTTGCTATAATCGAAATTAATGGAGGCAGCTCTAACTTAACCCAATTCCGGGGGAATACAATCACCTTGAGAGACCAAAAGCTGGAGTGAACCTCAGGCCTGGCAGGCCCTACACGCAGACCTGAGTGGGCCCCACACCACAGCACCTGTAGCCAGCTGGGCCCAGCCTCCTCAGTACCACACTGTATCCTGGGCATGTCTCTGTTGGGTGGAACCTGGACAAGCAGGGACCAGCCAAATCTCAGATACAATACCAGCCAGCAAGTCCAGTGTTATAAATGACCAGCACACCCGCAGCATCCAGGGGAGGGAGGGCTCCTTTCTACCTGCCCTCACTCCCCTCCCTACCTTCCCAAACCTCTGCCTCCCCAGATGGGCTCTGGCTATGTTCTCTCCAATATCAAGACACATATGAGTCTTCTGGGGATGCTGACATATCCTGGAAATAGCTGAGGAGGGGGCAGGGGCCACTTCCCATCCCAGCCTTGAGCCCCAGAAGGACAGTGCCCAACACAATTTGGGGATGTCCCATCTATTTGGAAGAAATTAACCAGTTTCCAGAGAGCCAGGGAGAGAAAGAGAGCAGGAGATGCATTTCAAGCTGAGAAATACTTCAGCAGGTCAAAGATTTCCCAAAGGGGAGGGGAAGCACAATCAAACATCAGGGGTGATGGATACCTCAGCAGTGACAGGAGGTAAATATTTATGGAATAAGATGATAGAATTGGTTGTGGATGGTTGTTCACTGGACATCAGGTTTGGGAGGAGACACAGTGCTTATTCCTGTCCATCTTTTCCAGACTTAGTGGTAATGTTCAGTTGGGCTGGAAACCTCATCTGTCCCTGCCATCTGGGGATGCCCTGAGATGTGTCACCTCAAATGCATAATCTGAGTATTTTTCTTCTGTACAAGAAGAGATCTACCGACGGATATGTACCCCCTGTCTGTCTCCAGGTTATGTTTCTTACTGAAAACAGTCTGAAGCCAAGGTCTGTGGGCTCAAGGGTCTTCATCTCTAATCCTTATTGGAGACACTGTGAGGAATGAAAGCTTCTCCCACAACCATGATCCGTAACCCAGTGAGAGTTAGCCTCATTCCCAGGCTGCAGCCCGGGGATAAGCAGAAGCCCTGCATGGGCCGAGGCATCTTTGGATGCAGAGAAGCAGCTGCAGATCACCTAGACCTTTTAACTCTGAGTAGCACCTCAGCAGATGCTCAGGAGGGCTTCCTGGCAGCTACTGGAACAAGGATAAGGCAGAAGTCCGCACAATGAAGCCACTGCTTGGGGTGCATGTGAGTCCTGCTGATGATGTCAGAGATGCAGGAAGTGAGTTTGGGTGACTCACTCAGTACAGGCTGGGACAGAGAACCGACAAACACTATTATGGGTGTTGGATCAGGGGCTGGATTAAATTTCCTCAAAGCTCTAAGCTAGAGCGGCTGATATAGTCTGTCAGGTTGCTCTGTGTCCCTGGGGCTAGTCCTTCCTTGTGCAGTGAGAGAGTGTGATGAAGTAAATATCCAGGCCATGGTGACACAGCTTTGAGTTCCCACAAGGAGTTGGGTTGCCCCAGGCCTTTTTTTCTCCCACACACTCTGTCACAGGACATGCTGTCCATGCACTTGGGGTCCATCCAGTGACTATCCAGACCCTCCTTGGGCCTTGGTGCTGTAGTTCAACTCATAGCACACAGGGAGTATGATATCAGCTGGCTCCAGGCCTTTGGAGATCCCTGGGAGGAAGCACCTGCTGAGACCACACACAGGTCCCTGCTGAGAGGACTGAGAGGACACAGATGCTGATTCCCCATCAGGAAGCCCAGAACCCAGCCTCCAATCCCAGGGACCTTTGCTTGAATTGTCCTCAGAGTAGCTGGGTAAACACCTGGGAACAGTTCCGCAGCGCCCCCTTCTGGTCTTAGGGCAAAAACAACAAGAACAAGAACAACAACAACAGCAACAACAACAAATCATCTCATCATAGCCTGAAGCCCTGAGAGCCCAGCCTTGATCCCCATGCTTTCAGCCCTGCCTAAACTAAATCCCCACTGCCTTAGACCCCTCCTCTGCAAGCTCTGGGCTCAGGGAATGTTCTTCAGTGAGTCCCAGTGATTTCATAGAGTCATACAGGCCCTTGTCTGGGCTTTGTATTAACAAAGAGGGGGAGGATTTTCACCTGGTCCGAATTCATGAGAAATTGAAGGGTCACAACATCCCCACCTCTTATGGAAGCCGCCCTCCCTCAACAAGCCTCCATGTGCTCAGGTATCTCCCGTGTTGATATGGATGAGAAGCCCTCCTTGGAATATGCTGGTCAAGGAGGCAAATGGGGAGAATGAGGTCAGGATGAGCATGGGCTCTGACCCCTCGGCAGCAAGTAGCATGTGCTTCCTCTGAGGAGATTTTGTGGTCAGAGCAAGACAATGGCTGATGGAAAAGAGAATGTAATCTATCAGAGAAAGTAAGGCCATCATGAGAAACAGCTATGCAGTCTGCACACACTACTGGCACAGAGGACCTTGTCCACATCCATATAGGACAAGCCTCAGCACAGCAATGGGTGCATTTATTAACAGTAACTCACTGATCAACATCTCTGTAATTGATAACAAGCCTAATTTTACTGTCAGGTTTATGGGTAATTCAGGGCACCCTTATAAACCAACTGCGTGTTGAAGTCAGTATTATACACCTCAGGAGGCTTTCTGTGGTAAGATTGAAAGCATCTCCAGGTGTCTCACCCCCATGAGCCATATACGCTTAGAGAAAACACCATCTCCCCTACATTTTGTGACTGAGGATTGTGACCTCTCAACATCACCAGTTATCTCTTCCCACTGACCAGCTCAAGTTCATGGACAATCTGCCTTCATGTTTTCCAGGTCTCTAGCCATTGTGTTCCTGACATTATCAACCTTGGTAGGTGTCTCTGGAGCTTGCTATGAGACTTTCAGAGTGAGAGGTGCCATCTCATAGGGAATGGGACAATCAGAGCATTTTGTCAGTGTACTAAAAAGTATTTAATGTCTTAGGAATATCAGAATTTACCTTTATTCCCTGAGTGAGGTCCCTGGTTAGGACCGAATTGGAGTGCTCCACATTTCCATCACAGTCCTGCTGAGGAGGCCTTGGTCTCTCTCGGGGAGACAAAAGATTTGCCACATGTATCCATATCCTCACTGAGGACTCAGCTAACAAGGGACAGAGAGGGGCTGTGTCATGACAAGAACTGGCCAGGCCATGGAGATGCAGTCACCACTGTCCCCATTGTGGTTCTTAGATTCAGGTTCATCACATTCATGTCAGGTATAGCAGGAGATGTGAATAGGATCCCTGGAGGCTGAGTGCTGGTGGGTCATGGGCATGGCATGTGTGTATGTGTCTGCTTCAGATCTATCCCATGAGGAGATACTTTGGCATAAGAGGAGAGAGTTGTTATGTCCCCTCCTGCAACATTGCTGTCACCTGTGCAGCACCTAGGTACCATGGGGGGGGGGCAGGTCCAGGCCAAGGTACAGACAACTCTGAGCTATTCACTCTGAGAACTACAGATCTGCTGGGAACCCCCACAGTTTCTATCACTGTCATCCACATCCCTGAGCAAGGGGTCCTCATGCACATCCAACCCCCAACAACTGGAGAAACCCAACAACTCGAAGTCCATCAGGAGGGGGCTCACATGTGGACCTGTCTGAGGGTCACTCTCCTTCTGCCCTCCGCAGAGTGGGAATGGTTATGGAGGGGTATGCTGGGGAGGAATCACATGAACATTCTGACCTCGAATCTAATCTGGGTCAAGATCTGAGTCTGTGAAGGCTCTTGGGTGTCCCTGAGGAAGGAGTCAATCCCAGGGGAATTCAGTCTCAGCTCTTGATTGTCTGTGTGGATTGTGAGCAGTTCTGGAGCCTGGGAATGGCTTCCAGTGCACAGCACCTTCATGTTTCCTCAGATGTGAGCAGACATAAATGTACAGACACCTAGGCTGACAGATCTGGTAACTGGATGGCAAAGCCACTTCCTGGTGCATGTGAACCACACAACTCATTGCCTTTCACAACAGGCTCAGCCGACAAACTAGGAAGGAAAAAGAATTATTCTGGAAAAAGACAGCTGCAGGTTCCAGAAAACAGGTGTCAGAGTCATAGCTTGTTCCTGCTGATATCATTCCCCATGGTAAGGGCCTGCTGGCCAACCACCGGACAATTTGAAATGTATAACAGGCAGGTGGAAATAAACCAAATATTTAATTACTTTAAGTGTGATAAGGAAGATTATTTGTACTTCACTCTCTTCTGAAATATTTACTAAAATGTAGTATAAAGACGTGTTTGAAAATCCAATTTTAAATGACATAACTGGCTGTTTTCGATCTGTTTTCCATTAAAATCTTACTTCATTGATGAGCATTATTTGGTTCCACACATATAAGTTTAATATATTTCATTTTAATTTGGTTTCAGGAATCAGGATGATTAATTTTATAAAATAATTTACTTAGTTAAGAAAAACCAATATATGAAAATAATATATGGAGTTTAAATTTCAAGGCTCTGAATCAGCTGACAATACAAATGGACCAATAGCATGAAAGACCATTAAGGTCATTGTTCAATTTTGTGGGCTTGTAGATGTAATGACCTAACTACAACTTGAACTTTACAGACATAGAAAGAATGTTTTGTCTCCATAATGGCCTTCTGAATCTAAAAGAATCTCTCTTGGGAGCACCACCACCACCACCAAACATAAAGTAAAACATACCTACATTCTCACAGAACATTGTCTATTCATAGCTTGGCTTTATTCTAAAATTCAGCTGCTATGGAGGAGGCTGCAATATCATTTTTAATCCTCTCCCTTCTTTTAAAAGACACAGGCCAAGTGGAACAGTAGACACAGAGACCCTCACATGGACAGAGTGCCATGTGACCGTGGCCCCGGTGGTGTGGTCAGTGCAGAGTACTGTGGGGAAGATCTCTTAGTAAACCATTCTTCATGGGGCAGCAGAGACCTGGCAGGAGAGATGTCACACACTGGAATATGTGTATGACCAGACGTCTTACAGGCACATGAGAATCACATCAGACAAGAGGATTGTGTGTGGGCATGAGAAATCCATGGCAGGAAAATAAATGGGAAAACAAAGAAAGGACATGTCAGACATGCTGAGGAGGGGTTCCCATAAGACCCATGTCTTCATGTATCTCTGAGTTGAAGGAAAGAGGGAATAAAATATGAGTCTTAGCTCTCAATTTGGAGACTGTGAAGAAGAAGGGGGCACCGCTGTGTGAGGATGGGACAACAGAAGCAGCATGTAGAGGTAATAATAAATGAAATGTGTGTGGAGGACATGGGCAGTGCCATCATGCTGGTGAAACCCTGTGGTTACAGCTGAGGATCCAGCTCCTCCCAGGCAGGAAGGTTGCCATAAATGATCATCATCTGCAAGGCCCTTAGGTGAGATTACTTTGTACCCACAAAAATCCCAGGAGAACCTGATTATGCCTGAGATCCCTGTGGCTGGATCCTCTACAAAGAGGTAGGGTGGCAAGGAGAGGTCCCCAGGGCACTCTGGGACCTATGCAGAGTAGCCCTCTTCTAGCATTCATTCTCCCCAGTTCTGTGCATCCAGGAGTTCTGACTCTAAGCCCCCACCTGAGAGCTCCTTCCCTCCCCTTCTTTCCTCCAGGCTTGGAGACTTGATAGTGGCAGCCAAGGCCAGCCCAGGGATCCTGGGGAACAAAAGGAGGGACTGCATGGTAGACTTGGGAAACAAGGATATGGGGTCCCTGGATAGGTATCTCCAGCTCAGGAATGTAACCTGGTAGATTATATTGTGTGAGTCATTGAGGGGCATACTCTTTCTTTCCCTCTTCCCTCCCTCCCTTCCTTCCTCCCCTCCTTTTTCCTTCTGTTTCCTGCAAGGACTGGGCAATGCATGTTCCCTTGCATATTTCCATACATATTTTTTAATTTCTTTTCAGTATAACAGAAATAATTGTTTTTGCACCACACCCAGTGCTCCATGCAATGCGTGCCCTCCATAATACCCACCACCTGGCTATTTTTAATAAGAATTTCATTCTCCACTTGAATGGATTGATCTCGGAGCCCTAAGGTATGGTAATTTCCCAGTGATTCTTTCTTGCCTTAAGGCCAATCTTTAATTTCCCTTTAATTAAAATTCAAGAGAACAAGGGTGCCTTTGTACCAAATTGAAATTTAGCAACTTTTCTTCTCTTCTATCACATGACTGTGAACAATTGGACTAGCAGATAAAAGGACTATTCCTGTATCTCCCTTTTTTCATTTAATCTCAGTATGTGCACACAGAATATACAAAGTACTCTTAAAAATTAGCAATCACAACATAAACTATCTGCTTCTCTTTTTTTAATCTAAACAACATTCACTAATGAAGATATATGGATTACAAGTATTTGCATGAAAATATTTTAATTAGAGAATGCAACATACCTATATGTGTAGTAGAATGGAAACAAAAAAGGCCAAAAAATATACAGCCTGTCTACGTATTGTCCACAATTGTACAGAAATAGAACATAAATATGGAATCCTTTTTTGCACTGGAAATCCACAAAGACATAGAATGTTTTATTTTTTAAAATTTTATTTATTTATTTAATGTTATATTAATCAGTATTAATTATTAAGAACTAATTAATTAAGAATGAATACAGTACTTCATTGTTTTTTGATGTGGTGTTCCATGATTCATTGTTTGCATGTAATACCCAGTGCTCATTGCAATATGTGTCCTCCTTAATACCCCTCACCAAAGTGTTTCTAAAGAAAATAAGAACTAAATGTTGAAATAATGAAGATTGACTTGGTATGCACAGGAAGCTAATGTCCTTTAGACAATGGTCTAAATCTGGACTGTTGATCTCTGCATTGTGACCTCCTTCCATGTGTTATCCACAGAGTAATATTTAAATAAGAATTTTAGCAACTACTGCAAGTATAACCCCCTGACTTATTCATGGTGGAAGCTTCTAGCATTACCAAACTGAACTGGGAACTTTCAAAGAGAGGAATATTTCCCAGGGATATTTAAATTTGCCACTAAATTAAAATAAAATATTTCTCTTTCTCACAGTAAATGCTCGGCTTTATTTTAATTTAAAATTAAGTGCCTACTTTAGGAAAACCTCCTATGAGCCAAGAAACTTAATTTGTGATGCAAAATGTGCCAAAGCATTATATTTTCAGCTTTTATTTTACAGGAATATGTTGCTGACCATTGGAGAGGCCCTGGGAATTCTGTGGCTCCAAGGGATGGTGTCTTTAACTCTAAAATAAGACAGAAAACACACACACACACACACACACACACACACACACACACAGAAACAACAACAACAACAACCACACAAAGTGAGAGCAACCTTGAGCTGAGCTGCCAGGACTTTTTATGTAATGGACCCAGAGACAGAATTCTAAGTTAAAAGTGGTGAATTCAGACAATGTGGGTTCTGAACTCTAAGCTCATTACCAGTCCCCAGGGGCAAACAAACAATGCTTTGGGGTGAAATATCAGGAGGGGCGCCTCCTCAGAAAGTTCACCTCTTTAATTAATTTTCTTGTTTGGGGGCAAACAGCAAGCCTCAGGACTTAGATAAGCCCTAATGACACTCTGTCCTGATAATATGCATATAGTGGGATCCTGGCTGGCTCTGTCACTGGGCATGTGGCTCTTGATCTCAGGGCTGTAATTCTGGGCTCCACACTTGGTGTCAAGATTATTTAAAAATAAAATGAATTCTAAATTTATTTTAAATTTAAAAGAAATAAAAGGCAATATCCAGATATCTGTAATGACTCCTAAAACATAATATGATATGTGCCATCTTCTCTTCAACATGTCTAACAAGGGAAAATGCACTAGTGATGTTAATATTTCTTAGTATTAATATACATTTTGTTTAACATTTGAGAAGCTCCATGAGTTCTGTGTGTACGGAAAGGACACAGTTCCAGTGGGTCCCCATTTCATGCTCTAGTCCCCAGGGAATACGTTCTACTGCTGTTACCAGTGAAGGGATTAACCACCTCAATACATGTGTCACCATTTGCAACCTATGTCCTCTGGAATTTGTCCCACCCCTCAACTGTTTCTGTCACTGTGCTTAGTGCCACTGGCATACATCTGCTAGGAAGCCCTACAGAAGTTTCTCAATAAAAGAGGCTCAGAGACAAGGTCTGTGTGTCTTGGGGGTTTTGTCTCACTTCCTCATAATCTGAGACTTTGTGGATAATGAACGTTGCTTCCACTCCCATGAGCTATAGCACAGTAATCGTTAGTCACCTCCTCAGGCTGCAGTCCAGAGATAAGCAAAATTGCCATATTGGTGGAAGTATCTTTGGATCCAGAGACAAGACTGGGGACCCCAGGTCCCAGCTCCTTATCTGAGTCTGAGTAGTAGTACAGTAAAAATCGGGGAGGGATTCCAGGGTTCTGCTGGTATGAGTACATGTTTTTACCACCAAACACTGGTGTCCCTGCTCAGGGTGCAGGTGAGTGGGCTGATGATCCCAGAGATACAGAGAGGGAGGGTGGCTTGGGTCAGCCCAGGCTGTGACAGGGAACCTGTAAACACAGACACATCAAGATGAAGAAAAGAGATAGGGTGGTTGAGGTGCTGAGCCAGAGGGATCTGACTCGGGCTGGGGGGGCGCACCCTCTTGCAATGGGGTCTTCCCATACCTGTGCAGTCACAGAGGAGCATGAAGAGGACAGTGGTCCAGACCATGGTGACACAGATCCTCCTTAGGCCACAGAGCTGAGTCTGGGCTGACCCTAGCATGTCTTATTCCCTATCCATGGTCCTCATAGGGGAGGGGCTCCTCATGTAAATATGACCTACCCCTGCTTCTCCTTCCTGTGCACTTCCAGATCTGTGGCCCTTTGACAGGGTGAATTCCTGAGGCACTAGTTTCCCCCTTGTGGGCCTGGAGGAAGCAGCTGTTGGCACATAAAAGGCCTTGATCCAGGGTCTTACCTGGATCAAAGAAGCTATAGCTGCTCTGTCCCCACTGAAAGCTAGGGACCTAGCCTTGGGGCCTCCTAGAGTGTGGGTGGGAAACTGTTGGGAGACCCTGTCCTGCAGAAACCCCCAGACACAATCTCACAGTGCCCCCTGTTCATCTCTGGGAGAATCTCTCCTTTATTCCCATAGATGGCATGTGTCTTCTTCACCTGCTTCGGTAAAACCTGTGTTCCCACCATGTCACAGTGACCCTGCAAGGAAAGACAGAGTTTCTGGTGTGTTGTCCCTCATCGGGCTTCCTCCATGGACTTATTTCTAGAGGAAGATACATGAGAAATCCTGACCCAGGAGATCCTGTGAACCTCTATGGAGCTGAAGACAAGACACAGGCAACATAGAGACTCTAAATCTGTCCTTGCAGGGGGGCCTCAGGGGAGGTGGGTGGCTCTAGGGGCTGGGTGTAAACAGGAGCTTGTGGAGGGGAAACACATCTTCACAGAGGAGGACACTGAGTCTGAGAATGCTGGGCACTTCCTAAGCAGTATTAACAGGACACATAGGGGCTGTGAGGACACAGCATCATCTGGGTTTCCAGCAGGAACAACAGATGGGCCATCCTGTGACCTCCCATCCATTTGCTGTGAGTCCAGAACCTGTGCTTCTAGTCAGTATTGCTTATTAGAGATTTATCTCTGTGGGAAGTTCTAGAACAGAACCTGGGACAGGGAGACCTGGAAGGTGACACCAGCAGGGCATCTGGAGGAAGCAGAGAGCAAAGGAAACAGGGAAGTGAGAAACGTCATGTGTTTCCAGGTATGACACAGGAAGGTGACCGACTGGACCCTAGGCTGAGAGTGGGAAGGGTGGTTGAGAGTGTCAAGTGCATGGAAAGTGATGCCCACCGTGATGGGTTGCCCAGACTGACACAGGTGAGGTCAGGTGGATGAGCAAGGCCTACTGAAGGTCTGTTGTCCCACTGTCATATGACGACTATGTGTGACCTATGGAGAGGTATAGAAACACAGATGAACAGGGCTGGGAGACATATTCCCTCCCTCATAGGAAGTATGCAACAAATATTGTAACCACCAATGTGAGGGCTCAGTCTGCACTATTATTTAGTTCTTTCTTTCTTTCACTCATACTCATACACACAATAAATAAAATTATTTATTTTAAAATATGTTATTTATTTATTAGAGAGAGATAGAGTGCATGTACAAGCTGGCAGGGACACAGAAGGAGAGGGAGAGGCAGACTCCCTGGTGATCCAGACACAGGTCTTGATTCCAGGACCCTGAGGTCGTAAGTGTAACCTAAGGCAGATGCTTCACCCACTGACCCATCCAAGTCTACTTCCTCTACATTCTTGAAATACACATTTAAGGAATTCCCACCTGTGTCAAAGCAATGCTTTTACAATAGGAATAAATTATGATTTTGTATTCATTTCAAAACTGTTAGTACATTGTCAGTTTCTCACAATTTACATGGTTGGTGTTTGCCCTCCTCAATGCCTGTGTTTGAGATCCTAGCTTATATCACACAAATGTTCCTACCCAATCACTTTGTGTCTGTCTGACAAAGATCCTTTGATACACTGGAGATAAACAAGCAATTTAAATGGAATAAATTTGAAGATAAAGAGGACCCAAACTTAAAAGAAAAAGGAAAAATTAGGATGAACAATAGACATATCTGAACAAAAAACAAACAAACAAACAAAAAACTTGAATCCTAGAGGAGAACATAGGCAGTAACCTCTTTGATATCAGCCACAGCAACTTCTTTCAAGATATGTCTCCAAAGGCAAAGGAAACAAAAGCGAAAATGAACTTTTGGGACTTCATCAAGATCAAAAGCTTCTGCACAGCAAAGGAAACAGTCAACAAAACAAAGAACAACCCACAGAATGAGAGAAGATATTTGCAAATGACAGTACAGACAAAAGGTTGATATCCAGGGTCTATAAAGAACTTCTCAAACTCAAAACACAAAAACAGATAATCATATCAAAAAATGGGCAGAAGATATGAACAGACACTTCTACAATGAAGATGTACAAATGGCTATCAGACCCTGCATTTGCGCTACTGGGTATTTACCCCAAAGATACAGATGTGGTGAAAAGAAGGACTATCTGTACCCCAATGTTTATAGCAGCAATAGCCACGATCGCCAAACTGTGGAAAGAACCAAGATGCCCTTAAACTGATGAATGGATAAGGAAGATGTGGCCCATATACACTATGGACTATTATGCCTCCATCAGAAGGGATAAATACCCAACTTTTGTAGCAACATGGACGAGACTGGAAGAGATTATGGTGAGTGAAATAAATCAAGCAGAGAGAGCCAATTATTATATGGTTTCACTTATTTGTGGAGCATTACAAATAACATGGAGGACATGGGGAGATGGAGAGGAGAAGGGAGTTGAGGGAAATTCGATGGGGAGATGAACCAAGAGAGACTATGGACTCTGAAAAACAACCTGAGGGCTTTGAAGGGGCAGGGGGTGGGAGGTTGGGGGAGCCAGGTGGTGGGTATTATGGAGAGCACGCATTGCATGGAGCACTGGGTGTGGTTCATAAACTATCAATTCTGTTACACTGAAAAGAAATAAAAAAAAGCAAATGGCTATAAGACACATGAAAAAATGTTCATCATCACTAGCCGTCAGGGAGATTCAAATTAAAACCACATTGAGATACAACCTCACACCAGTTAGAATGGCCAAAATTAGCAAAAGAGGAAACAACATGTGTTGGAGTGGATGTGGAGAAAGAGGAAACCTCTTACTCTGTTTGTTGGTAGGAATGCAAGTTGGTGCAGCCACTCTGGAGAACAGTGTGGAGATTCCTCAAGAAGTTAAAAATAGAGCTTCCCTATGACCCTGCAATTGCGCTGTTGGGTATTTACCCCAAAGATACAGATGTGGTGAAAAGAAGTGCCATCTGTACACCAATGTTTATAGCAGCAATGGCCACGGTCGCCAAACTGTGGAAAGAACCAAGATGCCCTTCAATGGATGAATGGATAAGGAAGATGTGGTCCATATACACTATGGAGTATTATGCCTCCATCAGAAAGGATGAATACCCAACTTTTGTAGCAACATGCATGGGACTGGAAGAGATTATGCTGAGTGAAATAAGTCAAGCAGAGAGAGTCAATTATCATATGGTTTCACTTATTTGCAGAGCATAACAAATAACACGGAGGACATGGGGAGATGGAGAGGAGAAGGGAGTGGTGGGAAATTGGAGGGGGAGATGAACCATGAGAGACTATGGACTCTGAAAAACAACCTGAGGGTTTTGAAGGGGCATGGGGTGGGAGGTTGGGGGAGCCAGGTGGTGGGTATTATGGAGGGCACGCATTGCATGGAGCACTGGGTGTGGTGCAAAAACTATGAATTCTGAAAAGAAAAAAAAAAAACTTGACAGCCTCTGTTAAGTCACCATAAAATACAGAAATAAATGACCAATATCATATATCTTAGAAATGGCAACAAAAACCATCAGTTTGAGAACTAACGATATATATTCATCATGAATAAATTGGGGAGTTACAGTAATCAGGCAGGATCCCTGACATTGAAGTGAGCCTTGGGAAACTGTCATACACATTCTCAGGTCATCCTACCATGGATCAGAAAATCCTTTGTTACTGTGAAGGTCCGGAGACATTAGTGAACACAAAGATCAGAAAACTAGATGTTGGAGAAAATCCCATGTCCCGGGAGCCCCTCACAGAGTTGGAAAGTACAGGCAGACTCCTGCACCAACCCCTCCTGACTCTAGGGCAATGCTGGTTGTCCCAGGAGAGAACTGTCCTTGGGCTTGGCTTTTCATCTCTGAAGGAACATGCTGATGGGCACTGTCCACAGCGGGCTACAGGCAGAGGTCTGCCTGTTCCTTTTCCAACTTTGTGAAGGATTCCTGGGCCCGGGGTGAGCAGAAAACCCTAGGGTTCCCCACGGGAAAAACAAAACCATACAAACAAAAGATGTGATACAGCTTTCCTGACACAAGAGTAGTCATTTAACCTCTTCCTCTCAGCTATTTCCTGTGATCTCTGTCAGAACAGCTCTACTTTCCCAGCACACATCATACAGATCCTCCTCAGAGATGTCAGAATTAGGAAGAAATGGAAGAAAACAGAAACACAATCAGAAACTTCACTTACTTGTGGAGCATAAGGAATAACATGGAGAATATTAGGAGAAGGAAAGGAAAAGTGAATTGGAGGAAATCGGGGGAGAAGGGAGATAAACCATGAGAGACTCTGGACTCTGAAAATCAAACTGAGGGTTTTAGAGGGGAGGGTGTGAGGTTAGGTGAGCCTGGTGGTGGATACTAAGGAGGGCATGTATTGGATAGAGCTCTGGATATGCATAAACAATGTATCTTAGAACACTGAAAAAATAAAACAAAAGAAAACAAAACTTCATTAATTAAGGATTTTAAGGGAAGAAAGGGAATGCAAAAATTGACAGCCTCTACCAGGCCAGGAAACAGTCTAACCACATCAGAAACAACAAATCAGTGAAACCCTTAATGCTGTTTCAAAGGAAATCAGGCCCCACAATCATTACCCCAGACAAGGAGCTCAAACCCTTTCCAGTGTATCCTTGCTTTGGGGGCAGGTCCCTAGCCCCTTCCTCTTGTGGGACAACAATATCTTCTTCATTCTAATGTGAAAGTCTCTGCACTAGGAGGAGCTCAGCCTGCAGTAACATAGCAGAGGGTGCCTGTAGAGGCCTGTGTTCTCAGTCCTTCTGACCCACCTTATGCCCACCTTGACATGGAATAATGAAATTCCTCTTCTAAACATTCATCCCAAATACTAAATAAAAAGTACCCACTCTCTCCTGCTCCCAGAGTCAATGCTTTGCAAGTTATCCCCTGTGACCTCCTAATTTCTGCATATCCAGATTCCTTTGTGCGAATACACATCTGGCTCTCTCTCTAAATTTAACTCAGAATGGAACAAACTCACACCAGTTCCCACATGCAATAACTTTGGATTCCTCTCCCTCCCTGTGTATGCAACTTACAGAATTTAAATGTATAACTTATAATATATGATATGTATTTGCAACATGTAACATGTACCATACATATGATACAGTATGTATATATAATCTATAGTATTTTATATCATACCTGATATCTATATTTACAAGATTACATATAATAAAATGATGTATGCAATACTTCAAAATGTTGCACACATTTAATACATGTTTATATGCTTATATAGTATATATAAGTTTATAATAAGCAATATTTACTTTTAATTTATAATAAATACCATATTTTTTTTCTCCTTTTCCCCGTAACAAGGACTCAGATGCCTTGGATAGCACAGTCTGACAGGGCCCTGGAGGGAAAGCTGAAAGTTATAAGGTGACAGAAAAAAAATGGGGCTACATTTGGGAACAAAGCAGGGCAAATGCCTCCCCCACCCCAGCATCTTTTCTCTTCAGGCCTAAAAGGGACTCCTTGTCCGTGAGGGAGGAGGTGATAGAGGAATCAGGAGAGGACAGAGAAGTCCAGAGCTCTGCTGGATGAGGCCACAGTGTTGGAATCCCCCATCCCCTACCGTCCCCAGTAGTCTCTTGTCCTAGACCCAGGTAGCATGGCAGGTGAGTTTTCTTCATGTTGTGAACCTTTTCGGTATTTGTGTGTCTGTTCCTGTCTGAAGGCCAGCCTGAGCACTCCATGGGGTGAAGGATAAGGCAGGAAGGAGAGAGTGAGTCAGAGTAGAGCCCCCATGCAGCTGCGGGGTCACAGCGGCTGCAGCCACACTTCAATGTATATATTTCCTGCCAAGTGTGCAAGAACTCAGTGAAGACACTTCCTGCCAAGTGTGCAAGAATTCAGTTAAGACACTTCCTGCTTAGTGTGCAAGAATTCTTAGAGTGTTTCCCTAGTTGGTCTGGACCAGAAGCCAGTCCTTACAGGCCCAGTACCACAGCGCCACCAGCTGGGTGGACACCAAGTACTCCAGCCCCTCTGACACCTCCCAGTGCTCCTAGAATGATGTCCAAACTTTTGCAATTAGATCTAGAATTATGTCACTGCCAGGGCAGTAGAATGAAGAGGTGCCCTCTATGGTCCTGTGGCTGACATTCCCCATCCCCAGGTCACTAATGACCTCTGTATGTTTACATATATGCTGTATTGCACAGTGATTATCTTAGCAGATATTTCAGGATTACCTTTGGAGTTAAGATTTCACTGGAGTTTGGAGTTGGCCTTTTTCAGGAGCTAGAGCTCATAACCAGTCTCCCTTCATCTTGAACCAAGTAAAAGCCTTAATGTTTTCAGAGTACCAAAGTGGTTCACAAATCATAGTAGTTCTACATGAACCTGCCTTCCAGTTTGACAATTGTTGTTGTTGCTGTGGGTTTAGATTCTCCTGTGAGGTCCCCTGAGCCTGCACTGCAAGGACTTGTGATGCCAGTCTCTGCCATGAGAACAGAATTCTTCCAGGGAAGTGGTTCTTCTGCTCCTGTTCATTTTTCTGGGTTCAAAGTTCCCATGAAATTTAACCTTAACCTGACAGGTGTGGAGTGTGACAGATGTGACAGATGTGTAGATATATATATATAGTTATATAGTTATATATAGTTATATAGTAACTATATATATATATCTACACATCTGTCACATCTGTCACACTATATACATTATATAGTTATATACTATATATACATTATATAGTTATATATAACTATATAACTATATATATAATATATAACTATATATATAACTATATATAACTATATAACTATATATATAAATAATATATATATAACTATATAACATATATATAACTATATAACTATATATATAGTTATATATATTATATAATATATACAATGTATGTAGTATACATTGTATATATTATATACATATATTACATACATAATATATAGATATAGACACATAATATGCAGATATAGATATAGATAAAATATAGATATATATCTCCATTTTTATGATTTTAGTTAGGAAAAATATTGGTATACACAGAACATTACTATAAATGGAACCCTCCTCTATTGAGGGGTTCTTCCTTCTCTCCTACACTGAAAACCGTCATGGCCTAATGTGGGTCTCATGGAGGATGAGTGTCTAAAATCTGGGTCCAAAGATCAGACATTTTCCCAAACCCTCCAATAAGCAGGGGGTGATCTGTAGACATCATGAGTTTAAAACGGGGACAATAAGCTCATGGCAGCACAATTCGGAATGTAGACATGGATTTGGGTGGTGTTGCTTGTACATTCATAATACTAAATCATCCAACTGATGGATGTTGGGTTTTCTCAATCATTTTTTTCTTTTTGGGATTTTCAGCAATCCTTTGTACTTTTCAGTTCACACGTTTTTTGCTTACATTGTTAAGTTTACTCCTAAAAGTTCCATTCTTTTTGAAGCTATCTTAACTGAAATTGCTTTTTGATATCCTCTTGGGGAACTCCCCTAGTTGTTATAGGTTATTTACTACATGAACTCCTGTAGAACATTCTCAACAGATACAGCTTAGAGGAGACAAAAGAATTTGTTCCCTATTTTGGAAGAGTGGGAACAAGTAATGAAGCAGGAGGGACTATGAGAGGGAAGCTCTGCCTCCATAAACATGAAGTGGGCCATCTCACAGGGTAGATTGTGAGTACAGGATGAGTTTAAGAACTAAACTGAACCTGCACTGCCTCCAACTCTTATGCATAACACAGAAAAGTATAAAGTTTTTTTTAAATGGTCTCGTTTGTGAAAGAACTCATTTATATATTGTAGAACTTATGTAGTTATTTTTGAAACATATATTTTAGAATCACCACCTATTTTCTGATCGGTGCCGGTAAGGAAATAATAGGAAGGAACAGGAAGGGCCCCTATCTGTGCTCCTGACCCAGTGGTTATGTCAGGACTGAGAGGAGAGCTCTTCTTCAGCTCTCTGACTCTTCAGGGTGTGGTCCCTGGGAGAGGGCATGGGACCTCTCCACACCCAGCCCCTCTCTGCTGGTTGAGCAGTTCCCCACTCCCTCCTCCAGCCTTCAGCATCTGCCACCACCTTCCTCCAGGACCCAGATTCCTCTTTCTTTAAGAAGGTCAGTGACATCCTAAGGTAACCTCGAGCTTTGACACCCAACTTAGGCTGTAGGATTATGTAAAGATGGAAAATATAATGTATCCCACCCCACTGATTCAATTTTACATTTACAGTGGATCTGTGTAGTTAGAGTCCTGTAAAATTCTGATTATAAATTATCCACAGATAATTATACTTTCATTTTATTGATTCATATGTTCCATTACTGAGACATTTTCAGTTATGTATTTACAAGTGACACAATCAGCTGGGTATTTATCCTGTACAGTAAGAATCAGATATTCATTAATTTCATGATTTTTCCATACAATATCCTATTTTTACCAATGTAAAAAATAAATAGATAACAGTAGGATATGACATGCACATGACAAAATCTCAGGGATGCTTGCCAGTGGGTAATTCATGTTGAAGGTTTGGAGATTAAGTGAAACCTTAGGTGAGGAATTTGCCAAAGATCATCAGTCCTCCCCATGATGTGTGGGTCTGGCCCACCTCTCAGCTCTCCATGTGAGGAAGGACCTGAATGAGGACACTCAGGGAGAAACATGAATCTTCACTAGAACATTGGTTCCCATGTGATGATGTATCTTCTATGCATGGGATAGTTGTTTATGACCATTTATTCCATATATGTATCCCATCTTTGCTTCTGGTCATGGACAATGGTAGATATGAGAAGGGGAATGTGGAAACAGAAATAATGAACATATTCTCAGATGGGATAGAGAGGAACGTGGTCCAGGGAAAGCTATACCTCAGACTGTTCAAAAAAGGGGAGAGAAGTTCCTCAAGGAATCCCAGATGAAGGTTGGATTTCCTCCCCATCCTGTGAGCATGACAGGTGTAACAGAGTCAGTTACTCTTTTTGGAAGGATATCAAAGTTTTGGGATGCCTTGGATTGGGAAGTAGGTGAAACAAGGATGATTAGAAGTAGGGAAGAGGATTTAATGCAGAGATAAAGGATCTAATTTAGGAGCTATCTAATTCATTGCAGGGTCTCAGCACATAGCCTCTGCCGCTCCAGAGGGGAGCTGTCTGAGGAACCTGAAGAATGTGGTGGAATTAATGGCTGAGGGAATGAGGAAACTGGATGGACACAGAGAACTTGTAAGATCCAGTCACTGTGGCACCTGAGTTTCTCAGTTAGCCGTCTCACTCTTGACTTTGGCTCAGGACCTGATTTCAAGGTTGTCAGATCCAGTCCCCCCTTGGTCTCCACTTTCAGTGGGAAGTCAACTTGATGATTCTCTCTCTCCCTCTCCATTTGTCCCCACTTCTCACACTTTCTCTCTCAAATAAATAAATAAATCTTAAAAGAGTAACAAGGAAGCAGAGGAGGTGGAGGGGGAGAATAATTGAGAATAAGGAGTGATGCAAGTAACAAGAAGAAGAGGAAGAAGATTGAACCACTCATCACTCAGGATGCTCTCAGTTCAGAGATGCCCTTGGGAGCTGAAAATCCTGTCGTCTTTCACCCACTTTATGTCTTCCATTTTGTGGGAGTTCTACACCAATACTACTCTCTAGACACTCCAAAACACTTCCTCCCCATCAGAAGAGGATTGTTTCCATCTGTGTTCTCTGACATTTGCTCAGCTGAGCAGGGACTTTAATTTGCGTACTAGGATGTTCCTGTTGATCCAGACTCCAGGGAAGGAGCAGGGGATTCTTCTGGAATACACCATGGGGTGGGGCTGGGTCTGCATCACCACCTGAAGGTGAGGCAGGAACTCCTCAGTGAACTGCACATGGGTAACAAGAAGTGATCTCCTCTGGATTGTATGTTACAAGTGAATGTGGAGCCATGTAGGAGAGAGAACACCATGGCCTCCTAAGGACCACTATGGGACAGGAGACACTGAATTTCATTCATTCGTCTCCATTGTCCTTGGAAATGGACATATGCTGCAGCCACTCCCATGTCCAGTCACTGTATCACTTTGAGCTGCTGATGGTTCTATCCACAGGAAGGAGGAGATGACCTAGGTTCCCTTAGGGGCTGAAGGAGACCAGTATCCAGTTTCTCCATGGGGTTAGAGGGTGAGAATGCAAGACAGTCACATACTTGGAGAGGTCATCTCGCCCAGTCCCAATGGTGCAGACTCAGGCATCTCCAATGTGGGAGCAAGGTGGTCATCACTCTCTGTGCTCTTCTCAGGTCCACAGAACCCCTTGATGTCCAGAGAACCAGAAATTCTATTTATTTATTTATTTATTTATTTATTTATTTATTTATTTATTTTTCAAACCAACAATTTATTTCTTCTCTCTGTCTCATTTTCACATAAATTCTAATCATGTTTAATGATGGCTTTATCTTGAATACAATATGAATTCACATCATGTGGCTTTTGCCAACAAATAGAAATATCCAAGAGCATCATCATTCCATCTTTTATACACTAATAAATGCACTTTTAACAACCTAATGATGCAGCTCTCACTTTAATTTATTTTTTAAAGATTTTATTCATTTATTTGACAGGCAGAGACGACATGTAGGCAGAGAGGCAGGCAGAGAGAGAGGCGGAAGCAGGCTCCCTGCTGAGCAGAGAGCCCAACACAGGGCTGGATCCCAGGACCCTGGAATCATGACCTGAGGCAAAGGCAGAGGCTTTAACCCACTGAGCCTCCCAGGTGCCTCTAATTTATTTTTTATTACTAACGTAAAATATATTATTTGTTTCAGTGGTACATATCTGTTACTCATCAGTCTTACACAATACACAGTGCTCACCATAACATGTACACTCCCCAGTGTCCATCCCCCAGCCACTCCTTCTCCCCTATCCCGTTCACTCCAGCAACCCTCAGTTTATTTCCTGAGATTAGTACTACCTTATCATTTATCTCCCTCTCTGGAATTGTCTTGTTTCATTTTTACTCTCTTCCCCTGTGATCCTCTGCCTTCAAATTCCCCATATCAGTGAAATCATATGGTAATTGTCTTTCTCAGTTCTAGTTATTTGGCTTAGCCTAATGCCCTCTAGTTCCATCCATGTTATTGCAAATGGTAAGATTTCTGTTTTTGGATGGCTTCATAATATCCCATCATATACATACATATACACACATATATGATGGGGCATCTATCTATCTATAAATATCTATATCTATATATCTATCTATAATGTCTATACCTGTATCTATAATGTCTATATCTATATCATATCTTCTTTACCGACTCATCTGTAGATGGACATCTGAGCTCTTTCCATGCTATTTTGGACATCGCTTCTATAAACATAAGGATGCTGGTTCCCCTTCAGATCACTACCTTTGTATCTTTATGGTAAATGCACAGTAGTGTACTTGTTGGGACATAGGATAGTTCTATTTTCAACTTTGTAATTGGTTCTTCAAATCCTGCTTTTAAGAGCCATAATAGAACCACAACTTACCGTTTTTTTTTAAATATATTTTTTTTATTTCTTTTCAGTGTAACAGAATTCATAGTTTTACACCACATCGAGTGCTCCATGCAATGTGTGCCCTCCATAATACCCACCACTAGGCTCCCCCAACCTCCCACCCCCGCCCCTTCAAAACCCTCAGGTTATTTTTCAGATTAAAATGAATAATACCCAAATATGCACACTATGAAATGTCACTTGGACAAAAATTAAAAAAAAAAAGACCCACAGTATTGAACTCTGTTATAATAAGACATAAAAGCATACTTTATTATGAAGGAAAAAATGATTCCATTAGAAAAAAAGTGAATAAATAGGCTAATCTGTGGAAAAAATATGGACTACTTTGTGGTTCAGTTGGTTAACTCTCTGCGTTCCTTTCAGGTCATGATCCCAGAGTCTGATGATCAAGCACTTTGTGGGGCTCCCTGCTCTGTGGGGAATCAGCTTGTCCTTCTGCCCCTCCCCCTGCTCATGCTTTCTCTGCTCGCTCTCCCTCAATGTTTCTCTCTCTTTCTAATAAATGAATAAAACCATTTTAAGGAAAAAAAAGGTAATACTATTAGGAACTCTTCTACAGAAAGTCATGAGATGAAGTTAGCGTCACAGAAAACATTAATAATACCTCAGAGAGCAGAAAAATTTATGCAATTGTTTCATATATATGTCATTTTAAAATATTGATAAACAATGGAAAAGTATTATTTGTTTATTTATTTACTCACTTATTTTTTTTACTTACTTATTTTTATTATTTTATGTAGGCTCCTTGTCCAGCATCTGCCTTGAACTCATAACCATGAGATCCAGAGTAGCGTGCTCTACTGACTAACTGAACAATTGTCCCTGGAATTTAAAAATTCCTATAGAAAGAACTGTAAAATTGATACCTACATCTGAAAAATAATATGTAGGAAAAATAAATTTTAGGTCAGTAATGACATATTATGCAATGATCTAAAACCCAATATGAAGAGTATGACTCTAAAATCACATCCATATGTCCATACACTATGACCATAAGTAATTTACTGTAGGTGTACAAGTTGAATTCCATATTAATAAAATGTTTTATATAAGGCATCCTATTGGTAAATAAATAGATGAAAATCTCATTATCTCACTAAATTTTGAAAGAATCGTTGACAAAAGGAAAGCTAATTCCTAACAAAAATTGTGTAAAATAGAAACAGACAGACACATTTTTGTACGGTGGTGACACATTCTCTCCTACACACCTAGAACTCAGTCCCCCAGTCAGGAAATTAGCTACTGTGGTGAGGGTGAGTGGACATTTCAACAAGATCATGAAGAGGCATAAACAACCTTAACTCCATTTGTATTCAGTATCTTTCTGCAAGTATTAGACAATGAAAATGAACAAGAAAAATCACTGGTTAGATCTCAGCATTGATGTGAGTAAAAAGAGAGTCATCCCCAAAGACCTAAATATATGATTCCTCAATACTCCCTGTTTGTGCAGCGGGAACAGAAGAAATCAGCTTAATGAGCAGGAAGAACGGTCATTCCTAGGGAAGACTAATAGGATTGCATAGTTCTGGAAACTTCTAGAAATAGGTAAATGACCAAGAATGAAGATCCCAATTTCCTCACAGTTCAGAAGGAGATGAGCACCCTGGACTTGCCACCCCCAGGCCATGAATTTCAGTGTAGAGACCCTGTGTCCCAACCTGATGAGGGAAATGATCTTTCTGTGCCCCTTGAAACCCTTTGTCTGGGAGAGGATGCTGTGAGTGACTTTGGGGAAAGGAGGAAAGGAAGAGCCCTCTCTCCATGGCAGGACCCTTGTGTGGACCTGGCTGCATATTTCAGCAACAGGAGCAGCAGAAGCAGAAGCCACAGGCAAAGCCTGAAGAGCTGTTGGGGCTTCCCCTCCTGCCAGATAAGAAAAGGGCTGTGGTCACAATTTCCACAGGCCTAGAGTCTGTTGTGAGCCCTGAGATTCTGTCACAGGAAGGGGAGTGGGGATAAGAATGTCATTAGACATCCGCCCAGTGATTGATGGTCAGGGAGCCAGAGCTGTCAGACATAGAAAAAACGAAAGGATCAGGGACCCCAGATGGTCTCACCATCACAGTAGTTGAGGTTTTCAGTCCCCATACGGGGGAGATGTTGGTACAAGGAAGCATATTGGACACTCCTGATGTGTTGGGACTCAGACACAGCTAGATTATATTTGCAGTGTTCTTCCCCAACTCATAATGGACTCTGTACATTGGAAATTCTGTCCTTGCTACCCAAAAATTTTTGCTCAATTTGAGGAAGTGACAAAATATGATTCTTGTCGAGAACAGGGTTCAGGGTCAAATTTAAAAGAATGTGAAAATAATTTGTGAACAATTTCCCTCAGATGGATCTCAGGACCCAGTTTATACCAAAGAAACAAGGGAAGCAGCTGACTTGGCCAGGAAGATAGGGCCTCACAGGGAGCCTCTTTGTTGTGGGGACAAGTTTGTGTCACTTCATGACAGGCCCAGAGCACTATGTGAGCATGGAATCTGCTGTCAGAGGATAGACAGGAGTAATCATTCTCATCCTCAGCATGGAGTCCAGTGATGGTCAGGGAGCTTGAGTTGTCAGACCTGGAGCCAGAGTATCATTTAAGAACCACTGGAGACTGATTATTATGAACATAGATGAAAAATTGGAAGGGCTGCTCCTGGGAGCTGTTGGTACCAATTTACAGCATAACCCCTGGGATTGGAGCTGCTTCTAGTGTAGGAAATGGTGACCCTCTTGCCTAGGGCCCCAGA
Source organism: Mellivora capensis (assembly GCA_004024625.1). Lineage (NCBI taxonomy): Eukaryota > Metazoa > Chordata > Mammalia > Carnivora > Mustelidae > Mellivora > Mellivora capensis. Next base: position 29,391 of record PISX010016233.1, read on the forward strand.
CACGGAGGGCAACAGAGTTAGCCCAGACTGCAGGACCCTGCAAGGGGGAGAGACACAGAGAGGGTGATGATGGGGTCTAGAGAAAGAAAAAAGTTGTAGTAGGTTTTGGAAAATGAACCTTGAGAAGAATTTTCTTTGTGGGGAATACTGGTTAAAATTAAGATACATTTATGTAAGTAAGTGATTTTATTATCAAACGATGTGGTTGCAAAATAAGATTCTGTTTTAACTTGGTGAAGAAATCAAAATTTTCCTGAAGTCATTGGTCAACTCTTACAAAGTGAAAGGCAAACAAAGGTTCTTATCCAACCTTAAAATTAAGTGCCTGGAAAACATGCACTCTGTGTTTCACCAAAATATTCCCTTTGTTTATCAAGGCTTGGATGCATTGAAAAGCATATATTTTTAATATTTAAAAAAGTCCTCCATTTGCTTACAACTATGTAACTTTACCTATTTGCCTGTGATATATGTATGTGTTGTGTATCACAGGGATAACCAGATTTCCTTGTCGATTGCTTCATAGTGAACTCTAATCCCATCTATGGTCATGACCGCTCTCATATCTTGTCTTGTAGTTTCCATCTACTCTGAATCTACTGCAAACGTGTTACATCTTCAGAGATATTGATGGAGAAGAGTTTGAAAAATGTAGCTTTCTTATATACCTAAAATAGTAAAACTAAAGTAAAAATTACCAAAACTCATAGAAAAACTGGATTCTAACAGAATAAAAACAAATAATATGAAACTGAATGAAGAGAGGAAGATAATTGTAATTTTTATCCCCTTTTATTTGAAACATTATATGCTTTTAAAAACGTTTTCTTCCTTCAGATTTAAGGAAGATTCACTTATGATAAATGATCTATAATGACTATAATGACTTGATGAAATATACCTTTGGGTACAAATCAAACTATTTATCTTTTCTCTATACCTGATCCCTCCAAAATTCAGAGCTGGTGTACATATAGTTTATGACAATAAATTTATTAGCATAAGTTTGATAAGATTCTATTTTCCTTCTAACACGGTATAATTATACACACAAACACACACACACACACACACACACACATATATATATATAATTTTATTTTACAGTTTTCCAAGATTCATTGTCATGCACCACACCCAGTGCTTCATGCAATATATGCCCCCCTTAATACACACCACCAGGCTCACCTAAAAACCCACCCAGTTCCCTCCAAATCACTCAGTTTGTTTCTCAGAGTCCACAGTCTCTCATGGTTCATCTCCCCCTCCAATTTCCCTGGATTCACTTTTCCTTTCCTTCCCCTTATTTCCGCCACGTTATTCCTTATGGTTCACAAGTAAGTGAAATCATATGGTAATTGACTTTCTCTGTTTGACTTACTTCCCCCAGCATAATCGCCTCCAGTCCCATCCATGTTGATACGGAATTTGGGTATTCATCCTTTCTGATGGAGGCATAAAATTCCATTGTATATATGGACCACATTTTCTTTATCCATTCATCTGTTGAAGGGCATTTTAGCTCTTTCAACAGTTTGGTGATTGTGGCCAATGCTGCTATGAACATTGGGGTACATATGGCCCTTATTTTCACTACATCTGTATCTTTGGAGTAAGTACCCAGTATTTGGGTATTTGTGTATTTGGAGTAAATACCCAGTAGTGCAATTTCAGGGTCATAGGGAAGCCCTATTTTTAATTTCTTAAGGAATCTCCACACTGTTTTCCAACGTGGCTACACCATTTTGCACGCCCACCAACAGGGTAAGAGGTTTCCCCTTTCTCAACACCTTCTCCAACACTTGATGTTTCATGTCTTCTTAATTTTACCATTCTAACCAGTGTAAGGTTGAAACTTAATGTGTTTTGTTTTAATTTCTTTTCAGCATAAGAGAATTCAAAGTTTTTGCACCACACCCAGTGCTCCATGCAATGCGTGCCCTCTATAATACCGATGACCTGGCTCCCCAAACCTCCCACCCCCTGCCCCCTTCAAAAACCTCAGGTTGTTTCTCAGAGTCCATAGTCTCTCATGGTTCATCTCCCCCTCCAATTTCTCACCACTCCATTCTCCTCTCCATCTCCCCATAACCTCCGTGTTATTTTTATGCTCTGCAAATAAGTGAAACCATATGATAATTGACTCTATATGCTTGAATTATTTCACTCAGCATAACCTCTTCCAGTCCCATCCATGTTGCTACAAAAGTTGGGTATTCATCGTTTCTGATGGAGGCATAATACTCCATAGTTTATATGGACCACATCTTCCTTATCCATTCATCCATTGAAGGGCATCTTGGTTCTTTCCACAGTTTGGCGACCATGGCCATTGCTGCTATAAACTTTGGGGTACAGATGGCCCTTCTTTTCACCACATCCGTATCTTTGGGATAAATACCCAGTGGTGCAATTGAAGGGTCATAGTGAAGCTCTATTTTTCATTTCTTGAGGAGTCTCCACTCTTTTCTCTAAAGTGGTTGCACCAACTTGCATTCCGACCAACAGTGTAAGAAGGTTCTCTTTTCTCCACATCCTTTCCAACACACGTAGTTTCCTGTCTTGCTAATTTTGGCCATTCTAACTGGTGTGAGGTGGTATCTCAATGTGGTTTTAATTTGAATCTCCCTGATGGCTAGTGATGATGAACATTTTTTCATGTGTCTGATAGCCATTTGTATGTCTTCATTGGAGATGACACGATACTTTATATGGAAAACTCAAAAGACTCCACCCCCAAACTACTAGAACTCATACAGCAATTCAGTAAACTGGCAGGATACAAAGTCAATGTACAGAAATCAGTGGATTTCTTATACAGTAACAATAAAAATACAGAAAGGGAAATTAGAGAATCAATTTCATTTTCTATAGCACCAGGAGCCATAAGATACTTGGGAATAAACCTAACCAAAGAGGTAAACGATTTGTACTCGAGGAACTACAGAACACTCATGAAAGAAATGGAAGAAGACACAAAAAGATGGAAGACCATTCCATGGTCTTGGATCGGAAGAATAAACATTGTTAAAATGTCTACACTATCTAGAGCAATCTATACTTTTAATGCCATTCCGATCAAAATGCCACCGGTATTTTTCAAAGAGCTGGAGCAAATAATCCTAAAATTTATATGGAATCAGAAGAGACCCCGAATCACTAAGGAAATGTTGAAAAACAAAAATAAAACCGGTGGCTTCACTTTACCTGATTTCAAGCTTTACTACAAAGCTGTAATCACCAAGACAGCATGGTACTGGCATCAAAACCGACACATAGACCAGTGGAACAGAGTAGAGAGCCCAGATATGGACCCTCAACTCTATGGTCAAATAATCTTCGACAAAGCAGGAAAAAAATATACAGTGGAAAAAAGACAGCCTCTTCAATAGGTGGTGCTGGGAAAATTGAACAGCTATATGTAGAAGAAGGAAACTCGACCATTCTCTTACACCGTACACAAAGATAAACTCAAAATGGATAAAAAACATCAACGTGAGGCAGGAATCCATCAGAATCCTAGAGGAAAACAGAGGCAGTAACCTCTTTGATATCAGCCACAACAACTTCTTTCAAGATATGTCTCCAAAGGCAAAGGAAACAAAAGTGAAGATGAACTTTTGGGACTTCATCAAGATCAAAAGCTTCTGCACAGCAAAGGAAACTGTCAACAAAACAAAGACGCAACCCACGGAGTGGGAGAAGATATTTGCAAATGACAGTACAGACAAAAGGTTGATATCCAGGATCTATAAAGAACTTCTCAAACTCAACACACACAAAACAGATAATCATATCAACAATGGGAGGAAGACATGAACAGACACTTAATGTGGTTTTAATTTGAATCTCCCTGAGGCCTAATGAAGATGAACATTTCTTCATGTGTCTGTTAGCCATTTGCATGTCTACACTGGAGTAGTGTCTGTTTATCTCTTCTGCCCATATTTTTTACATGATTACCTGTTTTTTCAGTGTTGAGTTTGAGGAGTTCTTTATGGATCTTGGATATCAGCCCTTTGTAGTGTCATTTGCGAATATCTTCTCCCATTCCATGGGTTGTCTCTTTGTTTTGTTGACTGTTTCCTTTGTTGTGAAGAAGGTTTTTATTTAGAAGTTGTCCCAAAAGTTCATTTTCACTTTTCTTTCTTTTGCCTTTGGAGACATGTCTTGAAAGAAGTTGCTCTGGCTAATGTCGAAAAGGTTATTGCCTTTGTTCTCCCCTAGGGTTTTGATAGATTCCTGCTTCACGTTTAGGTCTTTTATCCATTTTGAGTTTATCCTTGTGTATGGTGTAGGAGAATGGTCAAGTTTCATTCTTCTATACATAGCTGCACATTTTCCCAGCACCATTTATTGAAGAGACTGTCTTTTATCCACTGAATGTTTTTTTTTCCCCTGCTTTGTCAAATATTATTTGACCATAGACTTGCAGGTCCATATCTGGGCTCTCTACTCTGTTCCACTGGTCTATCTGTCTGTTTTTGTGACAATACCATGTTGTCTTGGTGACCACAGGTGCTTTGTAGTAAAGCTAGAAATCAGGCAGTGTGATGCCACAGTTTTGTTTTTCTTTTTCAACATTTCCTTAGCAATAAGGGTCTCCTCTCGTTCCATACAAATTTTAGGATTGTTCATCCCAGCACTTTGAATAATGCCAATTGAATTTTGATTGGGATGACATTTAAATTATAGATTGCTCTAGGCACTATAGACATTTTAACAATGCTTATTCTTCTGATCCATGAGCATGGAATGCTTTTCCACCTTTTTGTGATTTCTTCGATTTCTTTCATGAGTGTTCTATAGTTGCTCGTGTACAGATCATTTACCTCTTTAATTAGGTTTATTCCCTGGTGTCTTATGGCTCTTGGTGCTATCATAAATGGAATCAATTCTCTAATTTCCCTTTCTATATTTCCACTGTTAGTGTATAAGAAGCAACTGACCCCTGTGCATTATTTTGTATCCTGCCACATTCCTGAATTGCTGTATGAGTTCTAGTAGTTTGGGAGTGGAGTCTTTTGGGTTTTCAATATAACATATTATGCCATCTGTCAATAGAGAGAGTTTGACTTCTTCTTTGCCTATTTGAATACATTCCCTTTCTTTCTTTCTTTCTTTCTTTCTTTCTTTCTTTCTTTCTTTCTTTCTTTCTTCTTTCTTTCTTTCTTTCTTTCTTTCTTTCTTTCTTTCTTCTTTTTCTGAATGCTCTTGCTAGGACATCTAGTACTCTGTTGAACAAGAGTAGTGAGAGTGGGCATCCTTGTGTTCCTCATCTCAATGCAAAGGCTGTCATCTTTTCCTCATTGAGAATGTTATTCGTTGTGGGTTTTTCATCGCTAGATTTTATGAAGTTGAGTAGTGTTTTCTCTATCCCTAGAGAGTGTTCTCTCTATCTCTTTAATCAGGAACAGATCCTGCATCTTGTCAAATGATTTTTCTGCATTAATTGAGAGGACCATGTGGTTCTTTTCTCTTCTGTTATTGATTTGTTCTGTCACATTGATTGATTTGCAAATGTTGAACAATGCTTGCATCTCAGGGATAAATCTTACCTGGTCATAGTGGATAATCATTTCTTTTAAGATTTTATTTTATTTATTTGACAGACAGAAATCACAAGTAGGCAGAGAGGCAGGCAGAGAGAAAGGGGGGAGCAGACTCCCTGTTGAGCAAAGAGCCTGACCTGTGGCTCAATCCCAGAACCCTGAGATCATGACGTGAGCCAAAGGCAGAGGTTTAACCCATGGGACACTAAGGAGCCCCGGTAGATAATCTTTTTTTATGTACTATTATCTCTATTACCTAGGATCTTATTGAGGATCTTGGCATCCATATTCATCAGGGATACTGGTCTTCATGAAGATCTCCTTTTTGGTGGGGTCTTTGTCTGGTTTGGGGATCAAGGTAATGCTGGCTTCATAGAAAGAGTCTGGACATTTTCCTTCTGTTTCTATTTTTTTGAAACAGCTTCAGGGGAATATGTATTATTTCTTCTTCAGTCAAATTCCCCAGGGAATCCATCAGGTCCTGAGCTCTTGTTTTTTGTGAGGTTTTTGTCACTGCTTCAATTTCTTTACTAAATATTGTCAATTCAGGTTGTCAATGTCTTCCTGCTTTAGTTTTGGAAGTTTATAGGTTCCAGGAATGAATCCATTTCTTCTAGGTTGTTTAACTTATTGGCATATCATTGTTGATAATAATTTCTGATGATCGTTTCTATTTCCTTGGTGTTAGTCGTGATATGTCCCCTCACATTCATAGTTTTATTAATTGGGGTCCTCTCTCTTTTCTTTTGGATTAGTTTAGCCAGTGGTTTATTGATCTTATTTGATTCTTTCAAAGAACCATCTTCTAGTTTCATTGATGAGTTCTATTGTATCTCTAGTTTCTATCTCATCAAACTCTGTTGTAATCTTAATTGTTTCTTTTCTTGTGCATGGAGTTGGCTTAATTTGTTGTTTAATTTGCAGTTCTTTGAGTTGTAAAGAGAGCTGGTGTGCTCTGGATTTTTTTTTTTTTTTTTTAGTGAGGCTTGGATGGCTATGTAATTCTCCCTTAGGACCACCTTTGCAGTATCCCATAGGTTTTGGACTGATGTGTGTTCATTCTCATTGGTTTTTATGAATTGATTATGTTCTTTGACTTCCTGGTTGATCCAAACATTCTTAAGCAGGTCTGTCTTTAGCTTCCAAGTGTTTGAATCCCTTCAAAACTTTTTCTTATCTTTGAGTTCCACTTTCAAAGAATTGTGGTCTGAGAATATGCAGGGAATAATCTCAAATATTTGATATTGGTTGATCCCTGATTTGTGACCCAGTATGTGGTCTCTTCTGGAGAAATTTCCATGTGCGCTCAGGAAGAATGAGTATTCTGTTGTTTTAGGATGGAATGCTCTGTATATATCTATGAGTTCCTTCTGTTCCAATGTGTTATTCAAAGCTCTTGTTTATTTATTGATTTCCTGCTTGAATGATTACTGAGAGTGGTGTGTTAAGATCCCCTATGATTAGCACATTCATATCAATATGACTCTTTACTTTGTTTTTGTTGTTGTTGTTGTTTCTTTTTTTAATTTAATATTATTTTTCAATGTTCCAAGATTAATTGTTTATTCACCACACCCAGTGCTCCATGCAGTACATGCTCTCTTTAATACCCACAACCAGACTCACCTGACCTCTCAAACCCCTCTCCTCCAGTACACTGTTAGTTTCTCAGAGTCCACAGTCTCTCCTGCTTCATCTCACCCTCTTATTTTCCTCAATTCACTTTTTTTCCTTCTCCTAATGTCCTCCATGTTATTTCTTATGGTTCAGAAAAAGTGAAACTGTATAATAGTTGGATCTTTCTACTTGACTTATTTCACTCAGCATAATCTCTTACAGTCCCATCTATGTTGATGCAAAATTTGGGTATTCATATTACCTGGTTGAGGTGTAATATTCCATTGTATATATGGACCATACCTTCTTTATCCATTTCTTTTTGAAGGGCAACTTGGCTTCTTCTACAGTTTGGTTATTATGGCCATTGTGGCTATGATGACTCTTTATCTTAACAGTTGGCTTATTTAGTTGGCTGCTCCCATATTGAGGACATAAATATTTATAATTGTAAGATCTTATTTTGGGGTATAGATTCTTGATATAGTCTTGATATAGAATGATATAGTGCCCTTCTATATCTTGAACTTTCAGTCTTTAGCTTAAAATCTAGTATATCGATATGAAAATAATTACACCAGCTTTCTTTTGAGGCCTGTTGGCATGAAAGATAGTTCTACATCCCTCTACTTTCAGTCAGGATGTATCTTTAAGTTTCAAATGTGTCTCTTGTAGGCAGTATATGGGTGGGTCCTGTCCTTTTATCTAGTCTGCAACCCTGTGGTGTTTTATGTGTGCATTTAGGCCTTTCATATTGAGAATGATTATTGAAAGATACATGTCTACTGATATCATGTTGCCTGTGAAGTCCTTTTTTGTATAGAATGTGTCTGTTAATTTCTGTTCTCTGTCACTCTTAGGTTCTTTCTTCTTTTATAGAACCCCCCTTTATATAATTTTTTGTAGTACTGCCTTCATTGTCACATGCTCTTTTAAACATTTGATGAGCTTTGAAGCTCTTTAACTCTCCATCCACTATTGAATGTCAGCCTTGCTGGATACAGTATTCTTGGCTGCAGGTTCTTCTCATTTAGTACTATGAATATGTCTTGCCAGCCCTTTCTGGCTTGACAGGTTTCTGTGGAAAGTTCTGATGTTATTTTGCTAGACCATCTTCTGTACATAAGGAATCCCTTGCCCCTACCTGCCCTCAGAAGCTCTTGTGTAAAATTATGATTTGTGAGTTTCACTAACAAGTGCCTTGAGGTCTTTCTAGATTCATTGATCTTGGTGGGTATCCTTTATGTCTCTAGGATATGAACACATGTTCCATTCGCCAGACTGGGGAAATTTTCATCCAGAATTTGTTCAACTATATCTTCTAGTCTTCTCATTTTCTCTACCTCCACAGGGATCCCAATAATTTTGATGTTGGAATGTTTCATGTAGCCATTTATTTCCCTAATTCTGTTTTCATGGCTTCTAAGCTGTTTGTTTCAGGCCTCCTCTGATCATTTTTCTGTATCAGTTTGTCCTCAAGATCACTAATCCTGTCTTCTGTTTCAATTACCCTAGCTGTTAGAGTATTTAGATTAGATTGGATCTCATTGATAACATTTTTCACTTCTGCCAAGTCAGCCTTCACTTCTACCATTAGAGACTGTATGTTGTCACTAATGGTTTTCTCCAACCTAGCCATTGCCTGGATAATTGTTACCCTGAATTCCCTTTCCAACGTACTGTTTATGTCCATATCAAATAATTCTGATGGAGAGGGCACCACCTCTAAATTTTTCCTATGTTGGGTGTTCCTCCTAATAGTCATTTTGGTGAGAGGTGATTGAGGGTATATATAACTGAATATATCAACCACGATCCAGACAAGGTACACCATGGAATGTTTCAGAGAAATCTGAAGTCACTACCAAAAATAAAGAAAAATGGAAAAAAATAGAGAGAGAAAAAGAGAAAAAGAAAAGAAAACCTAGCCAAAATGAGCCTCCAAAGTGAGATCTATAAGGTCTATAAACAAAAATGAACAAAGAAAAAGACCAAGAAAAGTTAATGAGTAGGGGGAAAAAAAGAAAAAAGAAAAAAGAACTCAGCCAAAATGAATACCAAGAATAAGAATAAGATTCATATAATACCAGAACAAAAACAAATACACAGAAACACTGACAGAAGAATAATATGGGAGGGTGGTTATAAATCCTTGATGTGGGCGTAGGTTATTTTGGTTGTTCCTGGGTATATCTTGATATTTGTCTTAAAGGAATCAACTTTTCAGAGATAAAGGGAGATTAAACCTGTTTTATGGGGAGCCTGGGTGGCTCAGTGGGTTAAAGTCTCTGCCTTCAGCTCAGGTCATGATCCCGGGGTCCTGGGGTCAAGCCCCGCATTGGGCTCTCTCCTTGGGAGGGAGCGTGCTTCCTCCTCTCTCTCTGCCTGCCTCTTTGTCTACGTGTGATCTCTGTCTGTCAAATAAATAAATAAAATCTTTTAAAAAACTGTTTTATATATAAGGGTAGTATTGAATAGGGAAAAAGGATTACCTTGAAGCTTCTATCTATATGTATATTAAGAAAAAAAAAAAAGAAAAGAAAAAACTACAGGTATATGTACGAAAAAAGTTCAACTTAAAAGGTTATTACTAATGGGGAGCCTGGGTGGCTCAGTGGGTTAAAGCCTCTTCCTTTAGCTCAGGTCATGATCCCAAGGTCCTGGGATCAAGCCCCACATCAGGCTCTCTGCTCAACAGGGAGCCTGCTCCCCCCTTTCTCTCTGCCTGCCTCTCTGCCTACTTGTGATCTCTATCTGTCAAATAAAATTAAATAAAATCTTTAAAAAAGATTATTACAAATATGTTGTATTAAACCTCTAGTTGTAATGATAAGTAGTTAAAAATTAAAAAAAAAAAACAAGGATCATGAGAATGAATAAAAAAATAGTTGTATCTATGAAATATACAGGTTTTAAGGCAATACTGTGAGCTTAATGTATTTTTCCCCCTGATGTTTGAGTTTTAGTTTTATGGGGACTCTGTGGTGGTTGCCCTATCATAATTTTGGCTTGCCTTCTGGGGAAGGCACCTGCTGCATTTTTCTCCTGTCAGCTTCGCATGGATTGAGTTGCCCTGAAGGTTATCAAGGGGCTGGGCTCTGTGAAAAGTGTTTTTACAGGCATTTGTTCTGTGGAGGTTTTGTTCTTTGGTGGGTTTTTGTGGCTTTTTGGAGGTCTAGTGGAGGGCCACCTGCCTGCACCCAGGGCTCCACTTCAGAAAGAAGCCTCAGTCTGATACCCTCGGGTGGTTCAGAACACATGGACAACCCCACTGCAAACTGCTGAACAGTACAAACTCCCACAGGTGGTATGCACACCCAGTCACTGTCTCAATGGTCGCCTGAGGCACCCACTTGTCTCTGCACCCCTGTGCCACTAAACCTGCGAGTTATATTGGTCTGGGGAGCCTTCTTCCCTTGGCTGCCTTTGCTGGGACTGCTGTCTGGAGTCTATCTCCACACCGAATGCACCCAGACCCCATAGTATGCAGTTTGTGGAAGGCTGTTGCTGAGGGATCCCAACCAGAGATTGTGCCGGGTTCTTTCAGTTGCAGCTGGGAGCATTCAAACCCTTGCTGGTTGCAGAAGGCTGTGTTCCTAGAGAATGTTGGCCCATGACCACACCAGGTTCTCTCAGGTGCGAGAAGGAATGCACCCAGCCGGGAGGTAGTGCAAGCAGTGGAAATACACAGGCCCAGGGACAATGGACTGGAGGCTCTGATGGATTCTCACTGGCTTGGGTGATCACCAAAAGACACCGTCCTGGGTCCATGGGCTTAGGCCCCTGCCTTTGACTGCCCAGTTCCACCAGTTTCCTCTTAAGATCTTTTGCTTTTCATGAATGATTTTAGCTATACTCCAAGATAATTCTTGTCTCCAATCACAGGGCACTTTTGTATTGGGGTATTACTTTCCAATGACTCCCTTCTGGTTTCTCCCTCCCCATTCTGTTTATCCTCTAATATTAGTTTGAGACTTCCCACTCCGATTTACCTCTCCACTGATACCTTCTGTACCCATAGAGAACCAAAGTGTATAACCTGATATCACAGGCTGATTTACTTGTTGTTCAGAGTGCTCTGAGAGATATATAGTTCACTTTAGTGAACCAGTTGAAACAGGGTCTACTACTTATCTGCCATCTTGCCCCCCTCCTCTCTACATATCATTTTTTTATATTACCAAGACATTAACAAGAATGTCATATTTGAAAGAGATATGTATATGTCTATCCTCAGATATGACCAGAGAGCTTTAAGGGACTAATACTGACTTTATGGGGAGAATAGAGCCTCTTGGAAGTATTAGCCTGCTACCTGCTTATAAAGTTTCCAGCAGATTTAACAGGTGAGTCAAGAAGGTCATGTCCTGGGGCAACAGCTGGCTCAGCCAGGTAAGCATTGGCTAGCTGTTCAGGTAATCACTCCTGGGTCCTGGGATCAAGCCCTGTTTCCAGGTCCATGCTTAGCAGGGAATCTGCCTCTTCCTCTTTCTCTACACTTTATCCTACTTCTGTATTCTCTCTCTCACTCTCTCTCTAATATATATATATATATATATATATATATATATATATATATATTTTTTTTTTTTTTTTTTAATCTTAAAAAGTAGGTCATATCCTGCAGGTGCAGGAACCTTAGGATATTTTTGGTTTTACAAGACAGAGAATTTCCCCAGGTCTGTAAGTGTTGCCAATTAAGTCTGATGGCAATTTTCCGGCACAAGTTTTGGCTTGACCTCAGCCCTGGATGGGCTATTAAATGTTCAGTCTAGAGCTTTCTTCACAAGTTCCATGAAGCAGGTTTTAAAGAGCCTATATGGTCAACTCTTGCTTCATGTATGTTAATAATAAGACCACGTTCTTTATGAAATTACAATTGTTTGGTGAGCAAATTAATGTTAATTTGGATATATTGAGTAGAAATGAGGGTGATAGTAGAGGAAAAATTATTTGTTTCAATAACACACCTGAGCGAATACTTGATTCAAATAATGTTCATTATGACCTGGACTGGATCCTGATTTTCTCTAGCTTCCTACAATATCTGGCTACAGATCTTTAAGCCAGCATGTTGAATTTTCTCCCACAAATCTGAGTGAGACTCAATCTGTCCTTTATCCTGAACTCCTGAAAAATAAATACAAACAATATGATGTAAACCTCAGAAAAATCACCACAGGAGCTCAAATAGAGACAGTCTTCATGCCTATTGCTCTCAGCCACTCAGAGATCCTCAGACACACTTGAACTGCAAACCAGGAAAGTCTGTCAGATTGTCACAGCCTGCTGTCACTGTATCTGAAGATGGTTTGTACTTGACATCAAGAAGTGTTCTCCAGGGGAGCCTGGGTGGCTCAGTGGGTTAAGCCTATGCCTTCCGCTTAGGTCATGATCCCAGTGTCCTGGGATTGAGCCCTGCATCAGGCTCTCTGCTCAGCGGGGAGCCTGCTTCCTCCTCTCTCTGTCCTTACCTCTCTGGCTACTTGTGATCTCTGTCTGTCAAATAAATAAATAAATTATTAAAAAAAAAAAAAAGAAGTGTTCTCCCATGGCTACCCTCAGAACTCAGAAACTGCTTTATAATTTGTTGCAAACTCTAACCATCATTTTTTATATCCATAGATATGACCATTGTTTAATACTTGATTTCTTGAAACACAGGCCTTACTTTGAGAACACACCTGCATCACCTCCTCCTGAAATGCGTTTAATGAAATTGCCGTATTGTCAGGAGAGTGTCAAAAAACATAAAAAATCTACGAGCTCCCTTTTTAATATGTGTAATATTGGAAAGTTTCAGAGGAGGGAGGGAACTGGTCAAGGATGGGCTTCCCCAAGATGGGCCACATTGGCACGAATATTATTTGAAGTTAAAAGCAAATAAAACTGAAATTCTTTAGACATTTAATGTTGCAAAAAGATGATTTTATTATGGCATGGGGACAGGACCCATGGGCAGAAATATGCACTGAGATTGTGATGAGTGATTAATTACATATGTTTTATTTAGTGGAGGTTAGGGATAGCCTAAGTCTCTAAGGGATTTGGAAGCAAGGATCTCAGGAATTGAAGGCCTAGCTGCTGTGAAGATAAGATTACTTTTAATCTTTCATAAAACCCAAAAACTAATGCATTGAGGCAGCCATGAGTTCCTTGAGGAAGGTCACTCTCTGCATGTGTCAGGTATCTATGAGTGGGCTGCAAGCTGTAAGGAGATTAATTTAAGCTATATTCTCCTGCCTCTGTGTTTTTCAGCAGCAGACACTGCTACTAGGGGAGCCTGTCCCTGGCACCCACAAAATTCTCCAACACATGGGAAAAATGTATAATGTGTTCCTGCCAAGGACAGGAGTGAGAGGCTGAATTTATGGGAGTGGGGATGATTTTGTAGCCAATCTTCCTTGAGATTGGTCTTGCGCTTCAATTTAGACAAAAGAAAGAGCTGACTTGGCCAAGGAGTGGGAGCTACAAAGGGATACCCAACACTGGAGAAACAGCAGGTTTTTGTCTTACTTCTCCACAGTCCTGGGGCACTGTGTGAGCACTGAGACTGTTGTCATAGGACTGGCAATAACATTCAGCCTCATCCTCAGCTTGGAGCCCTGTCATGGTTAGAGTGGCTGAGCTTCCAGACTTGGAGCCAGAGAATCACTTAGGGACCTCTGAGGGTCGATTGTTATTAGCATAGATTACAGTTCTGGGTGCTGTTCCTGGGTGCAGTTGATACCAGTACAAGCATAACCATACACAGTGTTGGAGCTGCTTTCAGTGCAGGAGATTGTGACCTTTTGGACAAGAGTCCCGGATATGGAGGGTGGCTGAGTCAGCACAGACTGGGCCGAGGACGTTGCAAAGTGGAGAGACACAGAGAGGGTAATATTGGGGTCTGAAGACAAGAGGAGAAATAGGACCTCATATCCCACCAGGGTCCCTTCCCTTGTCCCAGCATCCACACACCTGTGCAGTGAGCAAGGAGGGTGAGGAAGAGATGGGGCCAGGACGTTGTGGAGGTCATCACTGATCTTGCTGTCTATGATACCACAACTCAGCTGAACTCCTCTGATCTCACCCTTCCCCTGTTCATCCTCTGAGAGAGGGTGGGACCATCTATGCAAATGAAACCCCAGTTCCTGATCACTTCCTGGCTTTGTGCCTGATCCCTCCTTGCTTCAACATGTCAGGGTGCTGGGAAAAGGAGGAGCTGTGTGGGGTCAGGAAGTGGGGAGGATAGAGTTGTGAGTCCTGAAGAGGGCACAGGCAGTGGCAGGTGGATGGTCCCAGCCCTGATCCCCCTTGAAACTTCAGAAATGGGACCAGATTGCATCCTGCTGTCCAGAGACAGACACATCAATGTGTGACAAGGTGACCAAAGCCCATCAGACACATCTTCTGATCTCCTAAACTGTTTTGTCCATGTTCCCTGAATTAGGGCTTGACTTGTTGTCCCTATTGGTCAACCTCAGTGCACAAAGGGAAAACCGGCTAAAAGTTCTAGGAAAAAAGAAAACACAATTGTAGGTGCTCTGACAGAGACCCAATGAAAGAGTTTATATGTGAGTCACCACAGAGCCAATCTCGTATTTAAAATGAATGTGTGTTAAAATCCTAAGAATAACATTAAAGAGAAATATAGAGACAATCTATAGAAAGAAAGACTTCAAAGGTAAAACGATGTCAATAAAAACATATCTATACATAATCACTCTCAATGTGAATGGCCTAAATGTGCCCATAAACAGACACAGGGATGCAGATTGGATAAAACAACAGGACCCATCCATATGTTATCTACAGGATACCCATTTTGAAACTAAGAATACACCCAGATTGAAAGTGAAGGGATGGAGAAACATCTTTCATGCCAATGGGACTCAAAAGAAGGCCGGGGTAGCGATTCTCATATCAGATAAATTAGATTTTAAACTAAAGACTGTAGTCAGAGATACAGAAGGACACTACATCATTCTTAAAGGGACTATCCACCAAGATGATCTAACTATTGTAAACATCTATGCCCCCAATATGGGAGCAGCCAATTACATAAGAAAACTATTAATCAAGGTAAAGAGTCATGTTGATATGAATATATTGATAGCAGGAGATCTTAACACGTCACTCTCAGTAATAGACAGATCATCCATGCATAAAATCAATAAAGAAACAAGAGCATTGAATGACACATTGGACCAGATGGACCTCATAGATATATACAGAACATTCCACCCTAAAGCAACAGAATACTCATTCTTCTCAAGTGCACATGGAACATTTTCCAGAATAGACAAGATACTGGGTCACAAATCAGGACTCACCCAATACCAAAAGACTGAGATTATTCCCTGCATATTCTCAGATCACAATGCTTTGAAACTGGAGCTCAACCACAAGGACAATCTTGGAAGGAACTCAAACACCTGGAAGCTAAAGACCACCTTGCTTAAGAATGCTTGGATCAACCAGGAGATCAAAGAAGAATTTAAACAATTCATGGAAACCAATGAGAATGAAGGCACTTCGGTCCAAAACCTATGGGATAGAGCAAAGGCATTCCTAAGGGGGAAATACATAGCCATTCAAGCCTCCCTCAAAATAATTGAACAAATCCAGAATACACCAGCTGTCTCTACACCTTAAAGAACTGGAGAATCAACAAAAAATCAAACCAGCTCCACACGCAAGAAAGGAAATAATCAAGATTAGAGCAGAGATCAATGAGGAAGAAACTAGAGATACAGTAGAACATATCAATGAAACTAGAAGCTAGTTTCTTGAAAGAATCAATAAGATCAATAAACCACTGGCCACACTAATCCAAAAGAAAAGAGAGAAAGCTCAAATTAATAAAATTATGAATGAAAAGGGGGAGATCACAACTAACACCAAGGAAGTAGAAAGAATCATCAGAAGCTATTATCAACAGTTATATGCCAATAAGTTAAGCAACCTAGATGAAATGGATGCATTCCGGGAAAAATATAAACTCCCAAAATTGAACCAGGAAGAAATTGACAACTTGAATAGACCGATATCTAGTAACAAGATTGAAGCAGTGTTCACAAACCTCCCAAAAAACAAGAGCTCAGGACCTGACGGATTCCCTAGGGAATTCTACCAAACATTTAAAGAAGAAAAAACATCTATTCTCCTGAAGTTGTTTCAAAAAATTAAAGCAGAAAGAAAACTTCCAGACTCTTTTTATGAAGCCAGCATTACCCTGATCCCCAAACCAGGCAAAGACACACCCAAAAGGAGAATTTCAGACCAATATCACTGATGAATATGGATGCTAAGATTCTCAACAAGATACTAGCAAACAGGATCCAGCAGCACATTAAAATGATCATCCACCATGAGGAGGTGGGATTCATGCCTGGATTACAAGGATGGCTCAACATTTGCAAATCAATCAATGTGATCGAACAAATCAATAAGAGAAGAGAGAAGAACCACATGGTCCTCTCAATGGATGCAGAAAAAGCATTTGAGAAAATCCAGCATCCCTTCCTGAGTAAAACGCTTCAAAGTTTAGGGATAGAGGGAACATTCCTGAACTTTATAAAATCTATCTATGAAAGATTCACAGCAAACATCATCCTCAATGGGAAGAAGCCCACACCTTTCCCGTTGAGATCAGGAACACGACAAGGATGCCCACTCTCACCACTCTTGTTCAAAATAGTATTAGAAGTCCTAGCAACAGCAATCATACAGCTAAGAGAAATAAAAGGTATCCAAATTGGCAAGGAAGTAGTCAATCTCTCTCACTTCACAGATGACATGATCCTTTATATGGAAAAGCCAGAGGACTCCACCCGGAAACTACTAGAACTCATACAGCAATTCAGTAACGTGGCAGGATATAAAGTCAATGTACAGAAATCAGTGGCTTTCTTATACACTAACAATGAAAATACAGAAAGGGAAATTAGAGAATCGATTTCATTTACTATAGCACCAAGAACCATAAGATACCTGGGAATAAACCTAACCAAAGAGGTAAAGGATCTGTACTCGAGGAACTACACAACACTCATGAAGGAAACTGAAGAAGACACAAAAAGATGGAAGACCATTCCATGGTCTTGGTTGGAAAAATAAACATTGTTAAAATGTCTATCCTACCTAGAGCAATCTATAGTTTTAATGCCATTCCGATCAAAATTCCACCGGTATTTTTCAAAGAGCTGGAGCAAATAATCCTAAAATTTGTATGGAATCAGAAGAGACCCCAAATCGCTAAGGAAATGTTGAAAAACAAAATTAAAACTGGTGGCATCACGTTACCTGATTTCAAGCTTTACTACAAAGCTGTGATCACCAAGACAGAATTGTACTGGCATCAAAACAGACACA
>PISX010016234.1:0-47008 GCA_004024625.1 Mellivora capensis
TTTTTTTTTTTTTTTTAAGAGTTTATTCATTTATTTGACAGACAGAGGTCACAAGCAGGTGGAGAGGCAGGCAGAGAGAGAGAGGGAAGCAGCCCCCCGCCGAGCAGGAGCAGAGAGCCTGACACAGGTTTCAATCCCAGGACCCCGGGACCACGACCCGAGCCGAAGGCAGAGGCCCCAACCCACTGAGGCACCCAGGCAACCCTGGAGTTAGGATTTAAATATAGGAGTTTTGAGGGGACATACATGTTCAGACCATAGTAATGCCATAAGAATTTTGGCTTTTATTTAGAAGTCATTTTGAAAGTATTATTTCTGATTCCCATAGAGAGAAACAAAACCGTAAAAAACGCAAATAATAAATAGCTAGTAAAAATAGCAAAATTTTCAAAATCATCCACCAATGATTATTGTCATTGTCTATCTTTTAATTCCTAAAAGATCTCATCTTGTCTTCCTATTTCTTGCTGAAGTTTATATGAAATTGAAACAATAATAAAAGTGAGTTACTATTCATTTAGGTACTTATGGCTCAAATGTGAAATTTACATTAGTAAAACTTCTTGGATTAAGTGATTTTAATGCTGTCATGAGTGTCTTATGATAAGACTTTTCCTTATATTGAATATTTAATTTGTGGGATGGAAGCTTAAGTTTGAATTTTTCCATTGACCCAATCCAGTTTGTAGCCTCCCTCTACCTCCAGCCCTCTTGCTGTGTGTCATAGTCAATAGATACAGCTGATATTTTTTTTAAGATAGTGTATTTTGATATGGTATATTTGATTATATATTTCAAATGGTCATTACATATTGATCTTCTGTCTGGAAATTTTTAATTGGCATAAGCTCTTTGTCAAGGCAAAATCTTTTCACAGCACCTTCATGCTAATCAAGGGCAATCCAGGTTTAAATACCATATCTCCATTAACTTACCTTAGTGTGGGGATTAAATGCAACAAAACAGTGGCTCAAAACAGCATTTCCAAAGGTTTATGATAGCCTTAATTTATAGAATTTTACTTTAAAAATTGCATTGTGTATGGAGACTGTAAAGTCTGTTTCCAATATCCCTGTGGAAACATATAGTCACTGAGGTTTGAAATATCTTAATCTCAAAGAGTAATAAAATGCCTATAGCACAGGGACTGCATGAAACAACACAACGGAGAGAATTTCTGATATAGTGAAAGTTATAATATTGACTTCAATAGAAAGTTTGAAAAAGAACATAGTAATTTTATGTCCTGGTTCCAAGTACACCAAACTCAATCGGAAACACAAGGTTGTGCAGCTACAATTAAAATACAGATAATATTTTCTAGAAGAAAATATACTTTCAAGTTTAATTTGGGGATATGGATTATGTGGGAAAACTAAGCCATCCTTTATGCTCAATTCACTTAGTAGATATTTTATATTAATGTAATGCTTTTTGGAGAAGATAAGATATAGTAAAAGAATGATATTCTTTCATTCCTTTATTTTTAATCATAACTTCATCAGGATGTTGTTGAACTAGAGGCAAATGAAATTCTATAGCTGAAAGTAAAATCCAATAGGTCTACCATAGTGTGGGTACAGTAATGTAGTCAAGGTACCTAGAAGTATTTAGTAAATATATTAGAGTATAAATAGATACTATTTTTGTGGTTTAGTTTTCATTTTACAGTTAATGATTTTCTATTATTTTTAAAAAAGATTTTATTTATTTATTTGACAGACAGAGATCACAAGTAAGCAGAGAGGCAGGCAGAGAGAGAGAGAGAGGAGGAAGCAGGCTCCCTGCTAAGCAGAGAGCCTGATGCGGGGCTCGATCCCAAGACCCTAGAATCATGACCTGAGCCAAAGGCAGAGGCTTTAACCCATTGAGCCACCCAGGCACCCCTGATTTTCTATTATTTATAGGTTCCAGGGAAAGAGATTATCTGTAATCTTAAATTCACAGGTAGCATTTTATTAACATCCAATCCAGAAGTTTTCATACCTGGATGAAAATGAGAGACATTTAGGGGTACTGCTAAGACATACTGATGCCTGGACGTGCCCCAGACCATTTGAAATGAAATCTTGGGGCAAAGACTGGTGTCTGTATTTTATAAGGAGATTCCCAGTGAGAATTAAGAATCATTGGACGCCTGGGTGGCTCAGTTGGTTGGACGACTGCCTTCGGCTCAGGTCATGATCCCGGAGACCCGGGATCGAGTCCTGCATCGGGCTCCCAGCTCCACGGGAGTCTGCTTCTCCCTCTGACCTTCTCCTCGCTCATGCTCTCTCACTGCCTCTCTCTCTCAAATAAATAAATTAAAAAATAAAAAAAAAAGAATTAAGAATCATTGACCTAAACTACATTGTTCTTACTTCTAATTAAACCCATTTCCACCAGTTTTCCTCATGAGGTATTTTATCAACTTTTATAGATTACCTCTACACATATTTAAAGCCAACTATATCAGTAGTCTCTCCATTGCTCATGTATTCATAATTCATATTATAGGAAGATATGAGATGTGAGTAGAGTTATGATATGATTTTGTAAATGTTTTTATTTGACAAATGAGAACAGTGAGGCTGAGAGACATGAGATGACTTGACTATGGCCTCTGGTGAACTGGTGGCATTATTGCTATAACCTCAAGAACACACACTTCTGCCTTCATTGTCCACTGTTCTTTTTAATTGCGTTATATCACCTGAATTTGTTTATGATTTCCTAAATATTCTACTTTTTAATCTTTTTAGAAATTCAGCATCTGTCCTGAGTTTTAGGTGAATAGCATAGGGAATTATCATGCAATTTCTCTAATCCATGCAGTATATTTACGTTCTTATTAATCCTGCTGATTCAAACTATAATCTGGAGTGATCACTACATCTTTTTCTACTAGGTGAACAATTTTCCGTATAGTCCTCGTTTGGTGTATAATTTCTACTTCTTTCAACTTTAAATTATGCTATATTTTATATTTTACTTTGTATTTTTCTATATATTTCTTTATATATGTGATCTTAAACTAAATGACATTTTATAAGATAATCAATGATTTTTATATTTTTTAATGCTAAGCAATAAAAGTCAATATTTTTCCGATGTTCAATTTTATAAATTTAAGTTATCTGAAATATACAAGGTTTTCATTTATTTAAATCAATGGTCTCTCTATAAACCATGCATGATTTTAATAAAAGTCTATTCCTCATGGACTCTGACATATATAAGATTTAGCTTTTACAATTTAAATGCCCCCACTATTTCTTTATCCAAAATTAATCTTATATTTTTTCTCTCTGCATTTCTGTAATTTCAGTACTACTATAAAACACCTCTGGTTTCCAAAACAGTACCGAAAAATCCTGTTTATTAAATCAAAGATACCAAAAGCTACCTTATCCTAGTAGACCTAGTTCTACATCTATTTCAGTGAAATTCAGTACTTATGACATATAGGTAAAACTTATATTTTAGTTAAAAGAACATAACATGTTAACATGATAAAATTGATTTTACTATTTCTGTGATTTAGAAGACACATTGTATCCTGTTATTCAGAAAAAAAGAATGTCAGACTGAGGATGAAACAACAGCAAATACACAGTTTAGGCTATAGTTTAGTGTCACATCTTTTCAATATGTATTTAAAACAGAATGTATCAATCTAGAGAGAAAATAAGCCTTTCTAATTAGAGGATCAGAGAAGCTGTACCTCAAGGACAGTTTCCTCTGAGATCCTCAAAGTTGGAAAATTGGAGAAAAGTGAACTCCTAGGGAAATTAAGAAGAAGAGCCAAAAGAAAGTGGTAGTTGCTATCAGAATCACAAGAGTGTAAATTACAGGAGTGAAGTGAGAAGTATAGTGCCTGTCACAATAAAGAAAGCAGGGAAAGAAGATCTCTTGAGAAATCAAGAGATGAAGGGAAAAAAGAACTTTGAAGAAATCCCAGAGAGTCTAGTTAAACTCATTCAAACAAAGAACAAGTAACCATATGAATGTATAAAAACAGTAACACCAGCCTAAGAGGCATTTTGACTCTGAAAGAGGAGAAATTAAATGGATTTTATTACTTATATATATTTTTTGAAGTATAGGATGTACTCAGAAAAGTGCACAAATCATAAGTTAATTCTTGGATTTTCACAAAGTGAACACCTGTGTAACAAGTACTCAGATCAAGAAATAAAATTCTATCCATATTCCATAAGGTCCTTTTTTGCTCCCTTCTAATCAATCCCCATCCCTAGACTAGCTACTTTTCAATCTTTTACATCATGACGTAGTTCTGTGTTTGAACTTTACATAAATGGAATAATAAAATGTCTTTTTAGTGTATTTCTTCTGTCTCTTAATATTATGTTTACAAGATTTATCCTTACTGTTTCTAATTGTAATGTGACTGTTCTTAGTGATATACAACATCCTATTATGCAAATATACTTCAGTATAATTACCCAGTATTTTTTATCCATTTATCCAGTACACATGAAGATAGTTAGCAGGTTGAGGACATTATGCATAATGCCACTCTGAACATTCTAGAGATTTTGTCTTGGTAAACATATGTTTATCTTTTGAGTATACACTTAGGAGAAAATTGCAAGTTTATAGTGATGGACATATTTAGATTAAATTGAGTTCTAGTATACCACTGTGGAATTAATTTGCATTTTCCTAATGAAGTTGAGTTTTGTTTTGTTTTTGGTATATTTATTAATCATTGCCTATTCAATTCATATTTTAGATTGTGTTTTCAAATTTTATTCATTAAGACTCCTTTGTATATTCTAGAAACAACTTATTCTTATGATATTTGTATTATAAATATTTATTTCATTCTGTTGATTGACTTTCTTCCCTCTCAGTGATACATTTTGATGAGCAGAAGTTGTTATTCTTAACATAGTCAAATATATCCGTTGTAGTACTTTGTGTGCCCAGTCATAGAAATCTTTGCCTTATATGCTCCTGTGATATCCTCTCTTGTTTCCTTCTAAAATTTTTATTTTTTTGCCTTTCATATTTACCTATCTTATCAACATGGACTTGATTTCTATGGTATGAGGTAGGAATTTCAGAATTCAAATTATCTACATGGATAGCCAATTGACCTCAAAAATGTTTTTTGAAGAAATTATCCATTCTCCCCTGCACTGCAGTGCAATCTTTGCCATAAATGCAGAAAACGTATATGAATGAATTGTTTCTGAACTTACTGTTCTATTCTGTAGACCTGTTTGTCTGTCTTTGTACTGATTTCACACTGACTTAATTACTATGGTCTTACAATGAATCTTGATATTTGATGGTGTAAGTCCTCAAACTTAGTTTTCTGTCCCTTAAGGTTACCTTGTCTATTCTTTTTCTCAAAAATGTTCTATTTGTTTGTTTGTTTATTTATTTATTTATTTATTATTTATTTATTTTGAGGTAGAGAGTTCATGTGCATGCACAAGTGAAGGGGATGAATGGGGACGGTCAGAGGATGAGGGAGAGAGAGAATCTTACATAGACTCCATGCTCATCATGGAGCCCAACCTGGTGCTTGCTTTCATAACCTAGAGATCATGATCTGAACTGAAATCAAGAATCAGATGCTTAACTGACTGAGGCACCCCGGTGCCCCTACCTATTCTTAAACCTTTGCATTTTCATATAAATTATAGTAGAAGTTCACCAACATTCATAAAAAAAATACCTGCTGGAATTTTTAAGTGTAATTGTGTTAATTCAGACATTGATTTGGGCATAATTAACGTACTTAATGTTGAGTCTTCTAATCCACAGACATGACATATCTCTCCACTTATATATTTATTTTTTTAATTTTTAAAAAATATTTTTATTTATTTGTCAAAGATGAGAGAGAGAGAGAGAGAGGAGGGAGAGCTGGGGGAGCAGCAGGAAGAGCAGGGATCCTGATGTGGGACTTGATCCCAGGGTCTGGGATCATGACCTGAGCCAAAGGCAGATGCTTAGCCAACTGAGCCACCCAAGTGTCCTTCTCTCCATTTATCTTTTAGTTATTAGCCCCATCAGGTAGAAGAATTACCCCTTCTAAATAGGGCTGCTTTGCCCTCTGTGATTTCCTTTACAGAGGAGGTACATATCTAATAAGTATAAAATGCTGTCCATATCAGACAACTCTGGAGTCATATCAAGTCCCCATGGGGTCAGCTGAGGCTGTCACTGTACTTATATTACAGTTTGACTTTTTCCTCTGCCTAAATCCTGCTTCCCTTCCTCTCCTTATTAGACATTGTTGCAGGACTTCATGTTTCTGTGACTGTAAAGAAGATAGAGAGAGAGGGAGGAAGAGAGAAATGGGAGGGGAGAGAGAGAGAGAGAGAATAAGAACCACAGAGAAGCCAACACAGAGTCCTAACACACTGAGCCACAAAATTAACCAATGTTGGGGCTATTTATCTCCAGAAAGACTTAAGATTACAACACCTTGGCTTCATAAATTTTTACAAACTTTAATTTGTTCATGGGGAAGGAATGGGGGAAAACATCAGTATATAGGGGTCTGCTGTTTTACTGTATCAATTTTTTTTCTGCATCTTGGAGACACAGTTCTGCATTTTATTTCTTATTGTATCATCACTTGGTCACTCAAGTTTTAAGGCCATTAATGTTTTAGAATGTGGCCAACATGATTAGTATTTCTCTTAGGGATGAAGCAGTTGAGGAAGATAAAAAGTTACTTTGCTTCCTGAATTTGAATTGGTCTTAAATGTAGATAATTTTGTAAATGTTAGCCCCTTCTGATCTTTCCTTTATTGTCCTTGCACGTGAACAATTCTTTAAAATTTCTTTGAATTTTAATGGCCATTAAATGGGCAGGCTGAGTTAGTATTCTGATTTTTCTTGTTTGTTTTTTTAGTATGCTTAGTTTTTTCTACCAAGAATTTTAAGTGATATACTCTCTCACTCTCTCTCTCTCTTTATTCCTACCTTGCTTTTTTTTCTGTAACATTCTTTTTAGTCTGAGTGTCTCAGGGTAATGAAATTATAAGCAATTAAAAAATGTATTGTATTCACTTATTTTAACTGGTCTTTTAGGAGATTTATAGCTATCTAGACATTGCTAAGCACTGTTCAAGTTCCAATAATTAAAATACTAATATTAAAGTAAAAAAAATCAAATATATAAAGACTTCTTTATATATTTTAAAGGAGAGAGAGAAACAGTGAGTGAGCATACAACTGAGCAGGGGGGAGGGGAAGAAAGAGAGGGAGAGAAAAACCCAAGCTGATTCTGCACTGATCATGGAGCCCAATGCAGAATTCAATCTCACTACACTGAAACCATGACCTGAGTGGACACCAAAAATCGGTGTTCAACCAACTTCTCCACCCATGTTCCCCTCAAATAGCTACTTTTCATAATGCTAATAATGCCTTTGTAATACACTGTGGATACAATATAACAAGGAGAGATACTTTACAGTAATGTACTCCCAGAGAAAAGAAACAACCAAAAATTGAAAATTTAAAACACAATGGGAAGAGTAGATGACAGAATAACTCTGCCATCCTAAACTCACCTCATCCCACTGACATACCTAGGTAACAGCCACATCAGTGCAATTAATTCAGAAAATGACTTGATGACTGGTTGAACAGTCTTTCTATAGTTTCCAGTGGTAGAGAGGAGGCCACACAGAAAAGGGTAAGAGGGGTGGGGTCATGGCAATGAAACAAACTCTAGGTGAGATTAACGGGAAGGACACCACAAGCACAGAGAAGGGAGAGGAGTGGACCATATACCAGACACTTCAGGCACAGAGGGATCTGCACTGGGAAGACAAATTTCCATATCATTTGGCTTTGAGAACCAGTGGGGCTTCACTTTGGAAGTTTTTATAATCAGCAGGGCTTAACTTGAGGTACTTTAAAAAATCACTAGGTTTAGTTCTGGGAGAGCTAGAGGGTAATGCCTGCATAACAAATAACCCCACAGTGATACAGCATTGAGTAGCAGTTTGAAAAGTACCTCAGGTATTATTTACTAATTTCAGAATGTGTGCTGGAGGGGCAGGGATCTTTAGGAAACTTCTCCAAGAGCAAAAGTGCTGGAGAGTGACATTTTTGTCTGTGGCCCCAACCTCTTCACCAAGCCTAGATAGCTGGACATTTGTGAGAACCACTCTCCACCTATCTTGCTAATATTGTGAACACTGTCCCTCATTCTCTTGTGAATCTTCCCCATCTAAGCTACCTTGCTTGGTAGGCATCCCTCCAAAGTGGGTCCTGCCACATCACAACCTGTAAGCAGACCCTGCTGGTACTGGAACTACCCCAAAGTGACTCCTGCCCTGAGGAGAAGACATACAGATGGGCAACAAACACATGAAAAAATGTCCAATGCCCCTGATTATCAGGGAAATGCAAGTCAAAACCACAATGAGATATCACTTTGTATCTGTCAGAATGCTAAAATCAAAGACAGGAAATAACACATGTTGGTGGAAATACAGAGAAAAAGGAACCCTTGTGCACTGTTGGTGGCAATATATATTGATACAGCTACTGTGAAAAAGAGTCTGGAAGTTGCCTCAAAAATTTAAAAATAGAATTACTATATGATCTAGTAATTCCACTACTATGTATTTACCCAAAGAAAACAAAACAAACAAAAAACTAATTTGAAAAGATATATGCACCCCCATGTTTATTGCAACGTTATTTATAATAATCAAGATATGAAAGCAATCCAAGTATACACTGATAGATGAGTGGATAAAGAAGATGTGAAATATAGAGAGGTAGATAAATAGATAAAGATGTGTAATGGAATATTACCTGGCCATAAAAAAGAATGAACTCTTGCCATTTGAAACAACATGAATGGACCTAGAGGGTATTAGGCTAAGTAAAATAAGTCAGTGTGGAAAAGATAAATATCATACGATTTCATTCACATATGGAATTTAAGAAACTAAACAAATGAACAAACAAACAGAAAAAGACATAAAACCCCCAGTCTCTTAAACAGAACAAACTGGTGGTTGCCAGAGAGGAGAAGGATGGGAGGATGGGTGAAGTAGATAAAGAGTATTAAGAGTACACTTATCTTGATGAGCACCAGAAAACACACACACACACACACACAATAAATGAATGGGAAAAAGTCAACAAATATCACTGAAGTATAGAATTCATCTATGGTTGTATATAGGCAGGAGTATATGAATAAGTTTGATTATTATGTAAGTAATACTTATATATAAACACACACATGAATATTAGTACTGTGATCATTAAAATAGTTCTTTTTGAGAGGATCCAAAATATCACAATGTCACTTTTGACCTATTCACTGAAGTTCTTTGAAATCTTAATATTCTCAATAGTGTCAAATTTACTTAAAAGACAAACCATAAATTTTTGAACAAACAGTAAGTGCAATCTAGTGAATAGTCAAATGTAGTTGAATAGTGCTACATTTATTTGACATCAAGGTGTGACTGTATGGTGGCAGTCTACACACAAGCTTGTGGATGTACCTGGAATGCCCATGGATGCAACTGGGAGACCTGTGTGAGCACTGAGAATTGAGAGGGATTGGAAGCAGGATAGTTCAACAAAACAATTCCCTATGATAAGTCCCTTTGAAAGTGAAAGTTGAAGTGAGGCAGTCTTATAAGGTAGAATGCTAAAGTTATGAATATGACTTCCTAAAGAAATTTGAGTAAGAGTTTTTTGTAGGAGAAAGAGCACTGCATAATATGCTTTCTAGGAGTTGAGAGATGCACCGGTTAATGCATGTTTTGGTTTTCAGAGTTTATAGGACCCTTTTTAAAGTCTAAGTCTATAAAAACATTGATTTCTTCATGGCTTGGAAATCTAGCATTAAGACAAAAAACAAACAAACAAAAAACACACAAAAAAAAAACCCACAAAAATTAATATATTTCTGTACTTGTGCATACAATAGAAATATCTTGATATTAGTATTTATTACTCCTTGGGATTTTTGAGGGAGAACATTTATTTTAATGCAGCAATTTTAAATAGTTTACTTACACTGTGAAAATCCATACCACTACTCTTCCTAACCATTTTGATTGTCATCTGCTCCACTCATTTTAAGTAAGACCAGTTACAAAGCAAAACCTGGCAAATAATACCAATAGAGGGTTTAATTTCCTTTTGAGATTTCTTTCAATAACAAGTTCTAAATTATAATTATAATTACTACTATTATTTTAGAATTCAAGTTAATTAACTCACAGTATAGTTTTGGTTTCAGGAATAAAATTTAGTAATTCATCACTTACATATAATTCTCAATGCTCATCACAACAAGTGCACTCTTTATTACCCATCACCCAGTTAGCCCACCCCCCATACATCCCCTCCAGCAACTCTCAGTTTGTTCTACTAACTATAGAGTCTTTTATGGTTTTCCTCCCTCTTTGTTTTTCTTATTTTATTTTTATTTCCTTTCCCTTATATTCATCTGATTTATTTCTTAAATTCAGCATGTGAGTGAAATCATATATTTGTCTTTCATTGACTGATTTATTTTATGTAGCATAATACACTAGTTCCATCCATGTTGTTGCAAATGACAAGATTTCCTTCTTTTTAATGACTAATATTCCTCTGTGTGTGTGTGTACCACTGTGTGTGTGTGTGTTTACCACTTCTTCCTTATCCATTCATTAGTTGATGGACATTTGGGTTCTTTCTACAATTTGGCTATTTTTGGTAGTGCCACTATAAACAACGCAGTGCATGTACCCCTTCTAATCAGCACTTTTGTATCCTTTGGATAAATAGCTAGTAGTGCAATTTCTGGGTGGCAAGGTAGTTTCATTTTTGACTTTTTGAGGAACCTCAGTACTGTTTACCAGAGTGGCTATACCAGTTTGCATTGCCACCAACAGTGCAGAAATTTCCCTTTTCTCTACATCTTCCCCAACATCTACTGTTTTCTGAGTTTTTAATTTTAGCCATTCTGACAAGTATGAGGTCATATCTTATTATGGTTTTGATTTGTATTTCCCTGATGATGAGTGATGTTGAGCATCTTTTTATGTGTATGTTGGCCATTTGTATGTCTTCTTTGGGAAAATGTCTGTTCATGTCTTCTGACCATTTCTTAACTGGATTACTTATTTTTGGGGTATTAATTTTTATGAGTTATTTACAGATTCTGGATACTAGCCCTTTATCTTTCATTCTTTAGTAGGATATTATTTAACATCTATGTATTTTCAGTCTTTCCAAAAATGTTTCTTGTGGTCAACTTCAAGTTTCATAGGGTTATGATCTGAAAATATGCACAGTATGATCTCATTCTTTTCATACTGCTTGAGAGTTGATTTGTGAACCAATATGTGATCTTCTGGAGAATGTTCTGTGTACATTTGTATGTATATTCTGCTGCTTTAGAATGAAATGCTCTAAATATATCAGTTAAGTCCATCTGGTCCAGGGTATCATTCAAAGCCATTGTTACTTTGTTGATCTTGTGTTCTTGCGTTGATCTTGTGATCATTGCTGTGAGTGAGGTGTTAAAGTCCGCTACTATTATTGTATTATTGTCAATGAGTTTCTTCAATGATCCCAAATTAATTGATTTATATATTTGGCTGCTCCCAAGTTAGGAGCATAAATATTTACAATTGTTAGATCTTTCTGTTGGATAGACCCCTTTATTATATTATAGTGCCCTTTTTCATCTCTTATTACAGTCCTTGGTTTAAATGTAGTTTGTCTGATATAAAGATGCCACTCCAGCTTTCTTTGGATGTCTACTAGCATGATAAATGATAAATGGTTCTCCACCCCCTCACTTTCAATCTGGAGATGCTTTGGGTCTAAAATGAGTCTCTTATAAGCAGCATATCAATGGGTCTTTTTAAAAAATCTATACGTTATGTATAGATTACATATATACCTTATGTATATAGGTATACCTTATATTTTCTGATCAGAACATTTAGTCCATTTAAAGCCAGAGTAATTATTGGTAGATATGCATTTAGTGCCATTTTATTACCTGTAAATCACTGTTCCTATAGATTGTCTCTGTTCCTTTCTTACTTTTGTTGCTTTTGGTTTCTCTTTCCCACCCAAAGTGTCCCCTTTAATATTTCTTCCAAGATTGATTTAGTGTTTACAAACTCTTTTAGATTTTGTTTGTCTTGGAAAATCTTTATCTCTCCTTCTGTTCTGAATGACAGATTTCCTGGGTATAGTATTCTTAGCTGTATATTTTTGTTATTCATATGTTGGATATATCATGCCACTTTCTTCCAACCTACCATCTTTCTGTGGACAGGTCTGTTGCTAACCTTATGTGCCTATTCTTGCAGGTTAAAGACCTTTTGTCTCAAATCCTTTCAGAATTTTCTCTTTATCTTTGTATTTTGCAACTTTCACTATGATTTGTCTTGGTTTTGACCTGTTATTGTTGATTTTTAGGGGAGTTTCCTGTACCTGTTGGACTTGAATGCCTGTTTCCTTCCCCAGATTAGGGGGGTTTTCAGCTATAATTCGCTCAAATAGACCTCCTGCCCCTTTTTCCTGCTCTACTTTTGGGACTCCTGTGATATGGATATTATTGTGCTTTGTGGAGTCAGAAAAGAAAACTAAATATTCCCACTGTCAAAATTTCTTTAGAATCTACATCTGTATTCATCTATATAACTGTACTTAAAGTTAGAGTGTGTCTTGTAAGTCTTAATGATTTGTTTCAAGGCCTTCAGGCAGCAGGGAATTGCAAATATTTTGTTAGTCTTGGTTGCATTTTTGGTTGATTCTCTCTGATTGCAGTTTCCTCGAACTGTCAATATGACAAACTTTCTGGCCACAGATACATAGGGCACATAAGTTAGAAATTTCTCCTTCTATTTTTGGCTATTTCATGAATGTTTTATTCCTTCTTAACTCACATTATATGTCTGCTTCACCCCTAGGTGAATATCTTGAACTTTCTTACCTTTCCGCTACCAAACTACTCAACCCAGAAATATCTGTGTATTTGGTCTTTGATCTTCACTTTTATAAGTGGATTTTCCTGTCCCTTACAGAAACCATCCTATGTACTTGTGCTCTGAGTCTCATTCTCTTCCATCTTTTGGAAAATGTTGTTTCTGCATAATCCCCTTCTATTTGTTCTCTCATGAAGTTTTCTATGCTTATTAAATCATCCCGAAGCATGATAGCACATTATTCTCCCATTTGGAATAAGAAAGAATTTCCTATGTGCCTTCTGCCTCACTTACTCCATTGTATAGTTGTGTTTGTAACCTTACGAATTAGAATATTAACATTATCCCTGTAATTACCAGTGTACTCTTTCACTAATCCACTACTTGATCTTCCTACCACCAGGCCAACAGGAAGAGAAAATATCAGAAAATCATCTGAAAACCATCATCCTGAATTTTAGTATTATTTTTCCCTCCATTAAAAACATGGTTTGATCATATATATACTCACATATGTGCATACACACACATAAACATATACAATCTCTACATTTAGATTACATATATTTGGTACTGGGAGTACTTCTTTCCGTCAACATAATTTTTGTAAGATTCATCTATATTGTTGCTTTAACTTGTGGTTCATTTATTTTCCTGATGCATATCATTCCATTGCTTGAATATTCTTTGATTTCCTTATCTGTTCTCCTCTATTTGCAGCTACTTCTATGTTTTTGCTCTTCTAAGCAATGCTGGTTTTTTTAAATTTTTTTAAAATTTATTTATTTGTCAGAGAGAGGGAGAAAGAGCAAGCAAGCACAGGCAGACAGAGTGGCAGGCAGAGGCAGAGGGAGAAGCAGGCTCCCTGCCGAGCAAGGAGCCTGATGTGGGACTGGATCCCAGGACGCTGGGATCATGACCTGAGCCGAAGGCAGCCACTTAACCAACTGAGCCACCCAGGCGTCCCAGCAATGCTGTTTTTTAATAGCATTATACATCTCACAGTATGCATAGACCATGTATGACACTTTGAGGCAAAGGGGCAAGACTGTTCATAGCTTGAGCTGACCAGACTAGGTTACTAGAATACCCTGAGTGCAAAGTGGATCAATTTCTTAACACATGTTTAACCTGGTCTCTGCACAGGTATATGACTCTTTAGGCCAAATGGGATTCTCTATGAGGATATATAACTGAGTATAGAACTGTTGGTTTATAGCCAAAAAAGAGCATATTTTATGTTATAAAGCTGAATTGTTTACCAGAGTAGTACCTCCAGAGTAATATCCTACCACAGGCTTCATTATACATCTTCATCCATATTTGGTATTCTTAAAATTCTTTATTTTGACAGCTTAATATTCATAAGTAACTTTATTTTTATAATATATATTTCTCTGAGTATTCAAGGTTCAATATCTTTCCATTATTTAAAAGCTATTCATATTTGTCTGTGGAAATGCAAGTACAACTCCTTCACTCATGTTTTTGTGTTGATGTTTTTTATTGATTTGTAAAGGCTCTTCTATTTTTCATGTATTATTACTCTATGATGTTGTTATATGTTGCAAGAATCTCTTGCCAGTTCATCACTTATCTCTTCTTATCTGTTGATGAATAGAAATTCTTCATTTTAACATAATCAAAATTATGTATATTTTAAAACATGATTAAAATCTTTGTGTCTTGCTTAAGGATCTCCTCACTACTCAGGACTCCTATAGATGTATTTCCATAAGATTTAAATTTACCTTTTAGCTTTATATTCATTTGTAATTGATCTTTGATTGCATGGGAAGTAATTGGCCATTATTTTGTATTTGTGGGTAAATAATTGCATTAGCACTAGTTAATAAGTAACTTCTCCTTCCTCCAGGGATGACAAACCGGACACAGATAACATTTCAAATGAGCATGGCTAAATCTGTGGTTTCTATTCCATTCCATTCCATTGGTCTTTCTATCTTCCACCACACTTTCTGAATGATTATATCTCAATGTACATGGCATTGAAATAGAGTATGAAGTATTCATCGCTTTTCTTTGCCCTCTCTAATGATTACTTTGGCTTTCATCTTGTATTTTAATTTTGGAATCAGCTTACTAATGCTATGAAAAATACTTTTGGGGATATTGATTAAAATTGCATTCAACCTACAGAGCAATTTGCAAATAAATAAGGTTCTATGATATGGAGTCTGCTTGTCTATGAATATGGTTCATAACATTCTATGTAGGTTGATTTCAATTTATTTTAATAAAAATGATAACTCCTATGAATTATATTTACTTTTAAAGATGTATTCATAGCCAATGTGTATTATTACTAAAAATGGAATACCATTTATAATTATGTTTTCTGTTTATTGCTTAATTAGAGTCAGTTTTTATTTCATAAGTTTATGTCCAGCTACATTGTTAAACTCTAATTAATTAAAACAATTTTGGATTGTTTGTTTTTTCCCTGTCTTTTTTATTGTATATCTAGTAGAAATTAACTTTTTTCTTTAAAATTTTTATCTTTTTCTGATTTAAGTTGATAAAGATTAATTCATAAAAGGTTATAATTTGCATATAATGTTTTATTAAGTATTAACAAATGCAGGCATATTTTTCTTATACACAAATTTCAGTTTACTATAATTTAGTTTAATAGTACTAATCCCTTGGGATACCTGGGTGGCTCAGTTAAGCATATGCCTTCAGTTCAGGCCATGCAGGCTCCTTGCTCAGGTTTATTCTCTCAAATAAATAAATAAAATCTTTTAAAAAAATAATGCCAGTTCCTCAACAACATGGTTCAAATTTCAGTGACTGTGCTATACTATCTGTGAGAAGTTGCATAATGTACAAACATGACTACTATGTCTTTAGTCCACAAATCACTATTTATTTATTTCTTTGTATTTGTTTCTTTAATTAAAAATTTAAGTATAGTTGACATACAATGTTACATTAGTTTCAGGTATACAACATAGTGATTCAATATCTCTATATATTATGCTGTGCTCACCACAGGTATAGCTACCACGTGCCACCATACAATGCTATTACAACATCATCGACTATATACCCTGCGTTGTGTGCTTTAATCCTGTCACCTATTCATTCCATAACTGGAAACCTATATCTGCCACTCACTTTCACTCACTTTGCCAATCCCTCCCATCTCCTCAACCCTACCAGCAACCATCAGTTTGTTCTCTGTATTTATAGGTCAGAGTCTGGTTTTTGTTTGTTTATTCATTTGTTTTGCTTTTTAGATTCCAAATATAAGTGAAATCAGATGCTGTTTGTCCTTTTCAGTCTTACTTATTTCACTGAGCATAATACCCTCTAGGTCTATCTGTGTTGTTGTAAATGGCAAGATCTTATTCTTTTCTATGGCTGTGTCATATTTGTGTGTATGTATATGTGTGTGTACCATATTTTCTTAATCCATTCATCTATCAATGGATGTTTAGGTTGTTTCCATATCTTGGATATTAAAAATAATGCCACAATAAACAGGGGGCTTCATGTATCTTTTTGAATTAGTGTTCTTATTTTCTTCGGATAAATACCCAGGAGTGAGATTATTAGATCATATGATATTTTTATTTTTTAATTTTTGAGGAAACTCCATACTGTATTCCATAGTGGCTGTCCCAATTTACATTTCCACCAGCAGTGCTTAAGTGTTCCCTCTTCTATCCTCACCAGCACTTATTTCCTGCCTTTTTGATTTTAGCAATTCTGATAGATGTAAGGTATTATCCCATTGTGGTTTTGATTTGCATTTCCCTGATGATTAGTGATGTTAATCATCTTTTAATGTGTCTGTTGTCCATCTGAATGTCTTCTTTGGAAAAGTATCTACTCCGGTCCTTTAACCTTTATTTAATTGGCTTGCTTGCCTTTTTGGTGTTTAGTTGTTTAGTTGTATATATTGTGGATATTAATCCTTTATTGGACATATCACTTGAAACTATCTTCCCCCATTCAGTAGATTGCCTTTTTGTTTTTTGACTTTTTTTTTTAATGTGCAAAGTTGTTTTTGATGTAGTCCCAATAGTTTAATGTTGCTTTTGTTTCCCGTGATTTAGCATATATAGAAAAATTTCGATACTGCCAACAACAAAGAAATTACTACAGATGTTTTCTTCTAAAAGATTTACAATTACAGGTCCACAGTTAGGTCTTCAATCCATTTTTTTTTTAAAGATTTTTTTTTTTAATTTATTTATTTGACAGAGAGAGATCACAAGTAGGCAGAGAGGCCGGCAGAGAGAGAGGGGGAAGCAGGCTCCCCACCAAGCAGAGAGCCTGATGCGGGGCTCAATCCCAGGACCTGGGATCATGACCCGAGCTGAAGGCAGAGTCTTTAACCCACTGAGCCACCCAGGTGCCCCACTTCAATCCATTTTTGGTTTGTTTTTGTGTTTGGTGTAAGAGAGTGGTCCAGTTTCATTCTTTTGCATGTAACTGTCCAGTTTGTATATGGCAAGAATATCCCATTATTTTGGGACATTGTGTATTCTTGCCTCCTTTGTCATAGATTAATTGAACATATAAGCATGGATTCATTTCTGAGCTTTCTGTTCCATTGACCTATGTGTCTGTTTTCATGCCAGTCCCATACTGTTTTGATTACTACAGCATTGTAGTATATCTTGAAATCTGGAATTGTGATACCTCCAGCTTTGTTCTTCAAGATTGCTTTAACTATTTGGGCTCCTTTGGGGTTCCAGGCAAATTTTATTATTTGTTCAAATTCTGTGATCAATGTTGATATTTCAACAGGGTACAAATCACTATTTAAGTAACTGATAAGCATAATGATCACTGGTGTTTCATATCACTTCTTTCACAGCCTGTCAGTGATTAGTTTTTGCAGTTTATTTTCCAACTTATAAACAGACAACAAAGCATATAGTTGTATTGAATCCTTTTCTCCCAGTGTAACCTATGTGGAATTTTATACAAATAGGGATTAAAAGAGGAAATGAGCCAACCAAGATGGAGGTGATGCAAAAAATTAGAACTGATAATGCTGAAAGTAAAATTTCAATAGAAGGTAGATAAAGTTATGCAAGAAATAGCTGATTGTAGGAATGTCAGCACTGTTTCTATTCAACGGACTCTAGAGATGAAATCATATCTTAATGGAAGCAAACTTATTGACATAAATACAGTGTTTGTGATGAAAAGGATGAAGATGTCCCAGAAGAAGTGATGTTGGCAAAGCTTCTTATTAAAAAATAATCTCTCAGAGATATTTTATGATATTGAAATCACAAGGGATAAGAAGTTAGATGCTGTTTCAAACTTAGAAAGGAGTATAATTCTCACTGAGGCAGAAAAAAAGATGATCACTCTATAAGTTATATGAACAGAAGAAGAAGGCAAGCACTGTTCAAATTACTCAATTAAAAAAAAACACTTTAATTCTCAGTGTTTCTAATGTTTTAAATTATAGAATGCTAAATAGATACTAGTGTTATTTCCATTGTTCTAGGCATTTATAATTGACAATAAAAGAATTTCGAATGTTTTGACAAAATTTTAAAGTTACATAACGATAATACTTTTCTCATTAATTATTAGTATTGCTTTGCTTGGTTTCAGCTTGAATGGTCTTACATTACCATACTAAGTAAGGACTGCCTATTCACATCTCTGTAACTGTCATCCCATTCAAAAATTTCCCTTTCTTCAGAAAGGTCTATGTTCTATCCCATCTAACCTTGCATATGTACTAGATGTAACCATTGTTCTGATGCCCCTCACTGTTCTCATATATCATATAAATAGGATCATGCAACATACACACTGCTGTATATGGATTATTTTCCTCAACACAATGTTTTGAGATTCACTTATGTTTTATAGTGTATCATATGGTTGTTCCTTTTCAGTATTTATATATTTTTATGTGTATATCACAATTTGTTTATATAATCACTTCATGATGAGTGTTTTCCTCAGTTTTTGATTAACATAAATAAAGGTGCTAAAAAAATTTCATACAAGTATTTTTTTGGACATATGTTTCTTTATCTTGGGTAAATATGTAGGAATGGAATTAGTAGGTATTAGAGTAAGTTAAGTTTAACATTATAAAAAAACTGCTGAAGTGTTTGGAAAAGTGATAGTATTATTTCAAACAGCTACCCATCCTTTTATTAAAAAATCTTTATCAGTGTTTGCTATTTTCAGGGTTTTTTTTTAAATTAGTCATTCTAAAGGGTAATATTGATATATATTTCCTTTTCTCTGAAGAATAAATAGTTGAACATATTTGTGAGTGCTTATTTGATATTTATATTTAACTTCTTTTATGAGCAACAAATCCAAATTTTGTTCTTTGAAAAATTAATAAAATAAACTAGTGCTTCTCAAATGCTTTTGCTTCTTCACACATTGAAAAAATGTGTAATTATACAAAATTCAGTGGTTAACTAAAAAGTCTGGTCAAAGCCCAAAGACATATGTTTCTTGCTTCTGATTCTGCCAGTCTCCAAGTTATGAAGGGACCCATATCTTATCGTACATGTTCCTAACCCCTTCATAGTACACTACTCTTCACCAGCATTTACATGGAATGTACTTAAAATATAAATTTCTACGGTGAAATAATGAAGAATAAAAGAGAAAATATAAATAAACAATATTAAGAATAAGGTGAAACTACATATAAAAAGGTAATGTCTACATATAAAGCAGAGATTAAAAAGAAGAGCAAAATTCTATAACAGACTGGAAAAGTTAAAGGAAATTGTCATATTAAAGATATGTAATTAAATAAAACTTAGAATGTCCCCCAATAATTCCAAAATTGAATCAGAAGAAAAATATCATTTCATAAGAAATCGCAAGGCCCAGATGGCATTATGGTCATTTCTGTCAAATTCTCAAGGTAAGATGATTCTAGTCTTTTATATACATTTCAGGAAAGAGCAGAGAAAATATTCTCCATTTTCTAAGGCCAACATAAAATTGATATAATTCCAAATTTGTAAAGGTCAATCCCAGCACTCCCTAATGAAGCCCCATACCAAGCTTCTAGAAGTTCAAGAAGATCTACCAATAAACAAACAGTTGCTAAAAATAAAATAAAATAAAATAAAATAAAATAAAAACAAAGTAAAACACCAACAACCAAAAAAACTGAATGCTCTCTAAAGGAATATAACAAAATCCCGAGTTTCAAAAACAGATTCTCTATAATGTTTGGTGTACAATCAAAATTTTTGATATAAATGAATAAAAAGGAAATTGTGTCTTAGAGTCAAAAGAAAAATGCTCATAACAGCTATTCTAAACCGTACATGAAAATTGGACTCCCAGTTTAAACTCTTATGAATTTCTAAGGATTTATCTACATCACTAGTTAATTTTTTCTGGTTTATTATTATTACCAAATTAGATTCAGAGTATGAATTCTAATTTCTATTAAATATGAAAGATCCACTTTAGATTTAATTAGTCAGAAATAGCAAAGACATGTAAATCTCATTTTTTTCCAGATCTCCAAGAGAAATCTGAAAATAATCTGCATTTCCAAAATTATTTCAGGTAATTTGTTGACCTACTCAATTATAATTAATGTGTCATTTTCTTTGGTACATTTTATATACATATTTGAATGACTGATTTTGTATTAAATGTAGACCTTGTGGACAAATAAGAGGCTTCAGGCAAAGTCCCTTAAATTTATTCAAGCTAAAATGATTAAAGAACTAAGATTAAAAATGCTTACTTCATTGCTTTGTAATTCTTGGATTTATTACTATTCTTAATGTGATTTTTTTTAAGTTGTAAAGAATTAGTGTATAGATTCGAGACTAATGCAAATTTTTTTCCCTGATACTCTGATTTATGCCAAATGACATACTACCTTGAACATAAGACACTGTTGAAATTAAGTTAAATTGTATTACTCTTCATAACCTGTAATAATGGTATACGTGAATAATAGTTATTATCTGTAGTAAATTTACATGCCTTAAAAAAGATTTGATACCTACTGATAATCATGTTACATTTAGTACATCTTATTCTGAAGTTTGAGGAAAAATTTTTAACCCATTTTTCTCAAAATAAAAACTACTGTTCATATTTGGTTGTTTTACATAATACCCCAAAACATCAGAAAAAAAATGATTAGAAAGGAAAAGAAAATTATGATTTCTATTTTACTAATAGAAGCCACTACTTTAAGCTTCATTAAGCCTCCCCTCATTAATAGGCAATTGAAGGAGAATCTATGTTACTTTGGAAAGGGTCATAAATATAAGTAAAGTTTGTGATAACTTGAGGACTCTCAATAAATATTTATTAATTTTAGCAACATAGAAATTCAGAATATAAATTTCCACTTGAAAATATTTTAAGTTGGTAGTACCAGTTATCCATAATCTGCTGCACAAAGTATTATAACACAAAAATAAGGTTGACATAAATGCATCTCTTGCATATAAATTTAAGGGTTACAAAACTTCCTAAATGTATGTCAGTACATCATCTCATATAATAACTTCATAAATATCTAGTTTCAAGTTAAAAACAAAACAAAACCCCTCTATCTCTCTCTCTACCTTTTTTCCTACAGTCATCTGATATACAATTCACTGCATTAGCTAACATACCACACATGTTTCTATGAAGAGAGTATGATGGCTCAAAAAATGTGTTTTTTGTTTTGTATATATGTTTGTTTGTTTGTTTGTTTTGGCCTTTGATAAAAAAAGTTATTAAAGCACAACTGTTATTAGTATCTTTTGAAGGTTTAATTTAGATCTGGTAATTTGACACCTTATAAACAGCTTATTTTCCTGTAACTAAGCCACCATATTTAGCAAAACAACAAATTTGCCCAGAATTATAAATCAACACTATAAAATATTTATACCTTTATCTCCTTTCATAATAGATATAAGAGCTTAAGGAATCATTGACTACTTCAGCAAAAGTTTCCAAATCAAATCAATATAATATATTCTACTTTATTTTATTTTATATACATATATATTTTTTAAAGATATTATTTATTTGACAGACAGAGATCACAAGCAGGCAGAGAGGCAGGCAGAGAGAGAGGAGGAAGCAGGCTCTCTGCTCAGTGGGGAGCCTGCTTCCTCCTCTCTCTCTGCCTGCCTCTCTGCCTGCTTGTGATCTCTGTCTGTCAAATAAATAAATAAATAAAATCTAAAAAAAAAAGATTTTTTTAATTGTAGAGTGATTAAATTACTAGTGCTACTAACAGTACTACTCAATAGTACTACTCATAAATGAGTGTGTTTTTTTCTGGAATAGAGAAATATAATGATTCTGAACTCTATGCTGGGTTTATTTTAATTTTTAAAATTGTATAAGATTCGTTCAGCCTTTTAAGGCTATCAGTTAATAATTTCCATGTTCAAAGATTATCCTAAGGGTTGCAAACAATATAAAAATAATATCTGAATAATAATTACATTTTAGAAAGTAAAATAAATAAATAATAATAATTTTCTGTTTTACTGACAATCATTTTCACTTATTTAGCACTGGCACACAATATGAACATAACAGATATATGTGAGATAAAATTATATCATTGTTGAATATTATTATTGAATCAAAGTAGTGAAAAGGAAAACAAGAAGTGACTAATATAAACATATAAGCCTGAAAATCTATATGATATTTCTAGATTCCTTTTTTTTAGATGAGATTTCTGACAAAAAAATTGATCTAAATTGAGCTAGTGGCTTAAAAGACCATTTCCTGTAAGAGTAACAAAAAGTTCTTAAAGGACCATGATCAAAAGCAAAGGCCAGATGCTTTATAGTATTCTATTAAACCTTAAAAAGGAGAAAAGTCCATTCCACTTTAAAGTGCTCCAGAAAGCTCCAAAAACTTTCAATTATTTTTTAAGGCAAGTATATCATTGATAAATAAAGCTGATATAGATTACACTATAACAGAAAAATAAAGAAATATCTTATGTTTCCATATAAGAACTCTAAATATAATATTAGCAAGCTAAATCTAACACTCTAAAGGCACATTAAAAAATAATGTAATATGAGTAAATAAAACTTATTACAAGAATTCAAGAATGGCTTAATATTAAGGAATTCATTAATGTAACTAACCATATAAACAGAAATAAAGAAAAAGAGAAACATAACATTATCAATATGGATCCTGAAAGGATATATGACAAAATTTAATACTGCTCATTTCTGTTAAAACACTGAATGAAATTAAAAAAAAAGATATAATGGCTACTTTTAAATTATATTTATTATATATTATTTTAATATGTATATTTATATATTTTACATATTACATATCATATACTATATACCATGTATAACAGCTACCACAGCCAACATATAATTAATGGGTAAATAAAAGAGGCCTTTAGGCAATTTTTTTTTTAACTAAGGATTGGAAGTCTTGCAAAATGCATTGTACTTGAACACAGTAGATAATGCATGAAAACAAATGGTAGTACAAGAATTGGACACAGAGAGGTAAAATTATTTCCATTTGTAAATGTCATGATAATAGAGCTTGAAAAGCAGTAAGATTTTTAAAGAAAACAAAAATCAATAAAAATTTTCGTAAGTTAGTAGAAAATAACATTAATATTTAAATATTTCAAACAATCACCAGTTAAATATAATAAAAAATCTATTTAGAAATCAATAAGGTTAAGAATTAATTTAACAAAAATATTTAATACATTTATTATGAAAATAAATAAGTGTAAAATAAATGGAAAGATATCACTAGTTCTTAAGAGCATCATAAACATGCAAATTATGTGAGATTAGATATATAAACTTCATACAATCCCAATAAAGTACTATACACATTTTTCTTGAGTTAGAAAAATGCATTCTATAGTGTATAAAATTAAACATGTAAGGAATAAGAATAATGAATGGGCCTTCCTTTTATAGATGTTAAAACATGCTATAAAAAT
Organism: Mellivora capensis; assembly: GCA_004024625.1. Classification (NCBI taxonomy): domain Eukaryota; kingdom Metazoa; phylum Chordata; class Mammalia; order Carnivora; family Mustelidae; genus Mellivora; species Mellivora capensis. Next base: position 23,902 of record PISX010016234.1, read on the forward strand.
TCCATACTTAAAACTACCTAGAAGAGAATAGAAAGTCTAGAAATAAATACAAATATGTATAACAATAAAGTCTGTAAGGCACATTTCAGGTAGCTCAAATCACTTGGGAAATAAATGATGCAATATTTAATAAATAGTGTTTGCATAATTGGATGATGTTAGGAAAATTAACTAAAATTGGACTTGTGCTTTCCATTATATACCAGGATAAATTCAAAATGGATATGAGTTGTAAAAAGTAAACTCATACAGTATTAGAAGTAAATATGGGTGAATTTATTTATAACCTGCACATGGACAAAATCTTTCACAGTATAATTCATAATCTGAAAGCAAAAAAGATTTGGTCCCATTATACATTAAAATCTCAATCTCTCTCTCCCTCTCTCTCTCCTTCTTCCACTAATGGATATATAAATCTATCCTAAAGTAAATGAAAGAGATAGGGAGACAGAAAACATATAACAAAATAATGGCTGGACTTTTTCCAAAATAGATGAAAACTACAAATCTATGGATTCAGCAATTCCCAAAGCCAACAAATATGAAGAAAATTCCACCAAAGCATATCATAATCAAATTGCTTACACCTAGAGAAAAAGAGTCTTTTTTTTAAGATTTATTTATTTCTTTGAGGGTGTGGGCAGAGACAGAAGCAGAGGGACAGTAGCAGACTCCCCACTGAGCGGTAAGCACAACACAGGGCTGCATCCCAAGACCCTGAAATCACAACCTGAGCCAAGAATCTGAGAACTTAACTGACTGAGCCATTCAGCCTCCCTCAGAAAGTCTTTAAAGTAGTAAAAATTAATGACACATTACACACAGATGAATAAAATTAAGGATTATAGTAGATTTTTCATTAGAAATAATGCAAACCAGAAGACTGCTTTCAAATTATTGTAAGAAAAGATGAATCAACCTATGATTCTATCTAAGTATCTTATGAAAATGAAGACTTAAATAAAACTTACTCAGACATAGAGAAGTTGAAAGAATTCATCATTAGCAGACCTGCACTATAAGAAATATTAAAAGAAGCTCATGCAGAGGGAAAATTAGATTTGGAGAGCATAGAAAAAGATAATTATACAAGTAAATATAAAGACTTATTTGTCTTATTTAAATAACTTTAAAAGATAATCAACTACCTAAAGTAAAATTAATAACATGTATTTTGTGATTTATAACTTACATGACAGCAAAATAAAATGCATAATAACAATGACACAAAATCCAGGAGGGGAGAAATGGAGTATACCATTTTAAACTTCTTATACTATAATTGAAATGGTATCATATGATTTGAAGAAAGATAAGAATAAGTTTAAGAAATATATCATGTGCTTTAAAAACCTACTAAAATAAAGAGTTAGTTCTAAGTCAATAAAGAAGATAAAAAGGAATCATAGGAACAAAAGGAACCATAGAAATAATTGATGCAAAATAAGTTTTTTTTTAAAGATTTTATTTATTTATTTGACAGAGAGAGAGATCACAAGTAGGCAGAGAGGCTGACAGAGGGCGGGGGGGTGGTAAACAGGCTCCCTGCCGAACAGAGAGCCTGATGCCAGCTCGATCCCAGGACCCTGAGATCATGAGCTGAGCCGAAGGCAGAGGCTTAACCCACTGAGCCACCCAGGTGCCCCTGATCCAAAATAAGTTTAAAAAAAGAATGAAAAGGGAACTTGGGCATTTATCTGACAAAAGATATCCAACACCCATACATGGAAAACCATATAACATTACTGAAAGAAAGTAACAAATAACTGAATAAATGGGGAGATATTGTGTGCCCATGCTTTGGAAAACTAATTATTTTCTACTTATCAATATTCTCCAAATTAACCTTTAGATATAATACAATCTCCAATCAATATCATGATGGACTTTTAAAAAAATTCAAAAGCTTAATAAAAAATTTAAAAGCAAAGGATGTAGAATCATCAAAACTAGTTTGAAAAAGAAAAAAGTTGGAGGATTTACACTACGTCACGTGAAGTCTTATTATAAAGCTACAATAGTCATCAAAGTATGGTACTAGCATCAAGATAAACACTTAAATCAATAGAATAAGACAAAGCCAAGTAAAGTATTACAGATATGGTCAATCAATTTTCAGTTAAGGTATAAAGGAATTCAGTGAAGAAATGCTTGTGTTTTCAAAAAAATTGTTCTGGAACTATGGAGTATCCATAGGGAAAAAACAATTAGCATGGATCCATATCTCACATCTTATTTAAAACTTAACTAAAAATAGATAGTAGGTATAATAATAAAACCTAGAGCTATGAAACTTAAATGGAAAGAGAAGACAATTTTTCTTGCATACAAGAAAAGAGCATCCATAAGAAAAAAATGATAACTTTCATAAAAATTAAGAACTTCTGATCTCCAGAAAACTCTAGTAAGAGAATGAAGATAGAACCATTGCTTGGGAAAACTATTTGCAAATTACATATTAGATAAAGATTATATAACTCTGTGACAACTGAGGATAAGTTTTCAACAGACATCACCAAGGGAATTTCATAAAAAAGTCATGGAGAAAAAAAAATCAGTATCACATGTCATTAAGGAAATGCAAATTTAGAGAAGGTATCCATATTCACCTATTAGAATGGCTGAAATTTAAAAGAGTGATCATATCAAGTGTTAGTGATGGTATAGAGGGAATGAAACTCTCATATACTGCTTGTCAAATGTTGTTGGGGTTAATGAAGAGCATGAAATCAACCGTAATACCTGGCTTGCTAAAATGTAACACGGAGGCCACTGAAGATGAGGGAAGGTTTCAGAGAAGGGTATAGGCCTTGTGATCACTCTGCCATTGGAATGCCCCAGGGAGTTATCTTCCCTGAAGCTTTCTTAGCCCAAACAGCTGCCCTAAGATCTAAGGGATGTAGGCATCACCCCTTAGGCTATGTTTAGTAGAACAGCAGATTAGCACGTTTTATCTTTCCCATAAACGGATCCTCCTAGTTTCAGTAAGACCCCACATCACACATCTCAGGCTTGAGAACAGTGATAAGGATTTGTGATTATCCTGAAGGACCAATAAAAGCGGGAGTAAAGAGCAAAGGGTCTTGGTCTCTGAATGTTGACCCCCTTGCCTTTTCCTCTCCTTCACAGCAAAGTTTGGAGCAATCTTTCATCCGTCGGTACAGGGATTGCTGGCCATTTCCAGCAGAATATAAACTAGTACAATCACTTTAATAAACATACCATTACCATATTATCTAGTCATTTTACTTCAAGGTTTCTACCCAAGAAAAAAGAAAACATCTGTTCCTATAAAGACTTCTGCATTATAGCTGCTTTGTTTGTAATAGCCCAAATTAGGACAACCCAAATGTTCATCAACAGGTGAATAGATAAAGCATATTGTGATACAGTAACTCAATGGAATTATAAATTCCATTGATAAAACAGAATGAAGTTTATTGGTACATGCAATAACAGATGGGTCTCAAAATGTGCTGAGTAAAAGAATCCAGACAAAAATTAGTACATATTACATGATTCCATTTATGAAAACTTCTGCAAAATGAAAACTATCTGTTGTATTTTTATTGCTATGTAACAAATTACCACAAATTTAGCAGCTTAAAACAGCATGCATCTATTGTCTCATGGTTTCCATGTACTGGGAGTTCTAGTATGATTTAAGTAGATTCTTTGCTTAAAGAGTCTCACAAGGTTGCAGTCAAGGTGTCAGTGGAGTCTGAGATCTAATCTGAAGGTTGGGACCCTCCTCCAAAATCACATGATTGATGACCAAATTAATTTCCTTGCAGTTATGACATTAAGGTTCCTTCTTTTTGGTCACTCTCAGCTGTTAGGGTTTTCATCCTTCACACACGCTCCCACCCATGTTTCTTGTCATGTGGCCCACTTACACCACAGAGCAGCTTCTTCAATGCTAATAGAAGAATCTTTCATTCCAGTCTGCTAAAATAAACTTTTACATTTCATTATCAAGGGAGTGGTTATCTCATTACTTTTTCCATATGCCATTGGCTACAAAGCAAGTCGCAGGCTTTGCTTACACTCCAGGAGACAAAATTGTAAAAGGCATTACTCACTGGGTATCATCTTAATATTCTGCCCATTACATCCATAGTGAAAAAGAAAGCAAATCAGTGTTTGCCATGTGATGGGTGGCAAATGGGAAAGGTGAAAAATGGGCATTATAGTCACATGAGAAACTTTTGAGAGGCAATAAACATATTATCTTGATCATAGCAATGATTTCATAGACTAGTGTGCCAAATATATCAAATGTATGCTTTGTCAAACCTACTAAATTTAACAATGCTGTTTATTGTATATTAGTTATACTCAAATTGTTCACAAATTATTTTATGCATTTCTTGTTTTTATAAAAGATAATAAAAGATAAGCCAGAAACTAATAAAAAAAGACTTTTTGGATACAGGATACATAGGAAAGGGGTAGAGGGCATTGAGATTGATAGCAAGATTTCTTTTGGTATAATTTCCCCTATGTATTTTTCCTTTCATACTAAATATTTTAGAATAAATAAAATTATTTGCAAAAAAATGAATATGAATGATTTCAAATATCTTTTCAACATTGTAATTTGCCTGCATTTAGTTTTATATTCTAAGAGTGAAAAACTGCAAAAAAATTTTGAACTTAGCTTAGTAGGTTAGTTTTTATTCGTTTTATAGATACAATTCAAAACACAGTGTACAATAGGATGATCACTAAATTCTCCTCCTGAAACTAATATTACACTATATGTTAACTAATTTGAATTTAAATAAAAGCTTGAAACAAAAAAATAAACATGTGAAGAGGCAAAAAAACAAAACAAAACAAAACAAACCACCATACTGATATTTAACCATTTTTAAGTATACAGTTCAATGGTATTAAGTACATTCACATTGTTGTACAACCATCACCACCATCCAGCTCCTTTTTCTCTTCTTCTAAAACTGAAATTCCATACTCATTAAATATTAAAATCTCCATTCTTCCCTTTCCCAAGCACTTGGCTGGGGATTCCATCACCATTATACTATCTCTGGTATCAGATAACTCTAGGTACCTCATGTAAATGGAATTACACAGTACCTGTGATTTTGTGACAAGCTTATTTTATTTAACACACTGACTTCAAGATTCATCCTCATGTCATACATAACATGTGTCATAAATTCCTTGTTAAGCCTGAATAATAAGGCTTAGTGTGTGTGTGTGTGTGTGTGTGTATCACCTACTTTTTATCCATTCACTGATGGACGCTTGGATTGCTTCCACATTTTGGCTATTGTGAATAACGTTACTGTGAATGTGGGTGTATATCTGTTTGAGTCTTGGCTTTCAATTCTTTTGGGTATTTCCCAGAGTGGAATTGCTGTATCACATAGTAATTCTCTTTTTAATTCTTTGAGTATCTAACATACTGTTTTCCATAGTGGCTGCACTATTTTACATGTCTACCAACAGTCCACAAGAGTTACAGTTTCTTTATATCCTCATCAACACTTGTTATTTTTAATTTTTTTGGTAATAGCCACCCTAATGGGTGTGAGGTGGTATCTAATTATGGTTTTTATTCTCATTTCTGTAATGATTAGTGGCATTTAGCATTGTTTCATGTGCTTATTGGCCATTTGTATATCTTCTTTGAAGAAATCTTTCTTTTTACAAAAAATAAATGACTAAGTCTTTGCCCATTTTTTTAAATAGGTTTGTTTGGTTTTGGCTGTTAAGTTCTTTAATGTTACATGTATATGGGTATGTGTAATATATAAAGCTGTGTAAAATACAAAAGTTCTTCATATATTACATATATGCACTGTGTGTATATATATGTATATATATATATGACATATGTATGTAAACTTGAATCAACAGCCAAAAACACATAGACCAATTAAAAATAATTGCAAAGTACTCTGAATAGGCCTTTCTCAAAGAAGATTATATATATACACACACATATATATCGCATATATATCTTCTATATGTATTCATAGTTCTTCATATATTCTGGATATTAATGTCTTTTGAGATATATCATCTAGAAATATCTTCTCCCATGAAATACATTTTCCTTGTGTTGATGGTGTTCTTTAATACACAAAGTTTTTAATTTTGATGTTGTCCAATTTATCTACCTTTGCTTTTGTTGCTTTTGATATCATAATCAAAATATCATTGCCAAATCCAATGTCATGAAGCTTTTCCTATATGTTTTCTTCTAAGCATTTTATTGTGGCATTGGATTTTTATTGTCTGTATCATTATAAACTTGGAATATGTGTGTGTGTGTGTGTGCGCGCACGCATGTGTGTGTTTCTTTCCACTGACTAAACATAATAGAAATGATGATTTGGAGTGGTATGTAGACTTAATACTAGAATTTATTTTCCAAATAACATTCTCTATTGAAAGGATACTGAGACTTAGCTAAGTGGTTAGTCATAGGCTTGGGGAAGGAAAGTAAATGGTGAGCCGTGATCATCTTATTCCAGACACAAGGAATTTCTAAGACTGATAGTTCTATAACAGAGGGACAAAGAATTCAGTTTAGAAAGATTGCCACTGACCCAATTTGTGAAGTGTGAACATGAAAATATGTTAGTGTTTATGTACTATAAACATTAAATAAAAAATGTATGAGTGTATAAAAATTGAGGGAATGCAAAAAAAAGAGTAAGGAAGTATCTCATCTATAGAAAAAATACTAGTTAATATATGTAGAAGGAAATTCATCATTTTGCAACCCCTCAATGCAATAACTGCTTCATGAAATGTTTATCAATATTTACTAAACATCTTTGTGTGGGGAACAAAATAGTAACAGAATATATCAACCCTGAATTACAAAAGAAAAGTTAACTTTACAATGGAGATAGGCCATTCTCACCCCCTTAGCAAATTGATCAAAGTTAACATCACCAACAGCGATACAACCAGTATTTTAATCATACAAACAATGATACTCTCCTCCTGATATGATATAATAAGAAATATATGTCATCACTTGAATTGCATACTTTCCGCTAAAGTTGAAATGATGAAAAAAATGAACAATGCCAAATATAAGGTATTCTAAAAGACAACTTGTCACAAATTCAGTAGCATGTGAAAAAAAAAAAAACAAGGTCATTCAAAATTAAGAGAAATTAAATGTTCATATCAACTAAATGCAATGAGTGAAATTTCATAGATCCTAGACCTAAGACCTATAAAAGACATTTTTGGGGAGAAATAACTGGGGAAATTTAAATATAGTAGGTGATATTATTGAATAAATATTACTTTTCTTGGGGTTTGAATGACAATATGTTAGGAACAGAATGTCTTAAATGTTATTTTTATGAATTGCACACTGAAGAGAAGTGCCATAATTTGTGCAACTTCTAGATGGTTTAGAAAAAAAAATGTTTAGATACACAGATTAGGCAAAATGTTATAAGTAAAGACATGTTAATTGTGACATTCTTCCAATATCTGATGTTTTAAAATTAATCCAAGGTTTCATGAAAACAGAGGGTAGAGATTAATGCTAGTTAGCCAGACCTGATACTCCCATGGTGTGAGATTTGGGAAAGTTACTGATCCTTTTTGGGTTGCTGGGCATCTCTAAAATAAGGATGATAATTAAATTTACCAAAGGGATTTTGGCAGAGGTATAAAAGACAATATATAAAAACACATAAAACACTGCCTGTCACATAATAAATCCTCAATAAATGTCTGTTTATATTATTAGAATTACTAGTAATATTATTGCTAGATTAGGGTTTTATTGGCTGAAGATTTATGGGTATTAAAGCTTGAAAGTTAGTGTTCTGAAATCAACCTTTAATGCTATAAATATGGGATGACTACAGTATTATAGCCACAGAAGAAAATATAACAGCACAGAATTGATTTTACATATAAGTCTATAAATGGGTTGTCTCATAAAAGGTTACCAATGAAAAATTAAATCATTTCCAACTAGCTAGCTAAATACTCCTCATAATCTTAAGATGAAATTTAATCATACAAATGTTGAAGTCATTGCTATTGCCTTATCGAGCTCTGTCAAGTATAGAAGCCACTGTCAGCAACCGAAGAAACCACTTGCAGAAATGACCCCAGTAGAGGCCTTGGAGCCAAAGGGTAATTAAAGTTGAGCTCTGAGCCACATGTAAAAAAATCTGTTTTATCCTTTTAATTAATGACTGCATTACTGCCTCATCCTGCTGTGGCATGGGACCCCATCAGAATTAGCACCACTATAAACCACATTAAGACAAGTTTCCATCAGCAGCACAGCTAACACATAGTTAACTTTACGAGGTAATAAATACACACTACAATATTTGTTGAGCATCAACATCGACATTTTCACTATATAGCAAGGAAGCAGTTCTCACACACACAAAATATTTATAGCATGCTTGGAGGAGCTTCAGTTCCAAAGATGTTGATAACTGAGGAAGCTTCATGCTGTACACTACCAATTCTCTGTTGCAGATTCGAGGCAATTTAAATTTATGTTGCATAAAATTGTCTATGCAAAATAAGCTTTTTTGTTATTGAAGGGTACAGCAGGGAATTCCCTAAACATTCATTTTACTGGTTCCATTTGATTCAAAACCATTCACTTTAGCAGAGAAGGGCTTTCACATTATCTCTATGTATATAATTGAGGGTTCTATTTATCAGAAGACATTTTTTTGTTGTTGTTTATTGTTTGTTGTTTGGTTGGTTAATTTTTGCTCCTTTTAAGCATATTTTACCTAACCAATTTTTGAAAATCTCTTTATCAATCTGATTTGCTCAAACTCTTAGTATTATTTTTGAATCTCAACCTTAAATGACATTAAAGAACTTGATGATTAATTTGAAACAAAGACTTATAATATTATTCCACAAAAGAAAAATTATAATACAGTCAGTTCTGTATAGCCAATTCATGCTCATTTTAAAAATGTACGTTTATTTCAATGGGATTGATATATTAGGAAACAATTTGAGCATTACTGAATTTTCACTTGTTTATGTGACATTTTATCTAGAAGAAATACTGGAAGAATGCAGAAACCTTAACCCAGATGAACCAAACCGCATAGGCGTGCACAAAATACACACAAATACACCTCAAACATCTACCGGACACCTCAGTTTACACCAGAAAAGTGTGTGTGTTTTTGCTTAAGGTGGAAAAGAATTGAGCATGTAAAATGTTTATTCTAAGGACTCACTTCACAGTAAAAATTAAAAAGAAGCTGGAGAAAAAGAAGAAATATCAAATAGGAAAGGAGTAGAAATTAAAAAAGATGACGGTATGGATTCAGATCACACAAGAGGAATTAACCTTTCATTGAAGAAGGGCATTCTGTTCATTGTCATAGGAAAGGTGGATGTGTAAGATTTAAGATGACTTGTCATCTTGGTGGGAAATGTGGTGATGTAGCTTGTTTTACATCTTTGACTGTCTTCGTGGAATAGAAGTCAAATTTGTCTGTGGAGAATCAGTGACAAAAAGAAGAGTCAGAAGTTTGAAGGGAGTGGAACAGTCTGTAATATTAAAAATGATGATTAGGGGTACCTGGGTGGATCAGTCCATTAAGCAACTTCCTTCAGCTCAGGTCATGATACCAGGATCCTGGGATCTAGCCCTGCATTGGGTTCCCTATACAGCAAGGAGTCTGCTTCTCTCTCTCCCTCTGCCCCTCCCATCCCCCTGTGCTCTCTCTCTCAAATAAATAAAAATCTTTAAAAAAAATGATGAATAATGGGAGTACATATATATACATATACAGATATACAATTAAATATATTTATTAAATATATAATATAGTTATAATATATGTTTATAAAATATATTATTAAAATGATACATGTATACATATATAATTGAAAATTATGATGATAATATATTTATAAATAATTTACCATGTCATTAAATTATCTTCTAACATTATATTAACATTATATTTAACATTAAATGCATAAGATGCATTTAACTGAAACTTTATTAGTGATCTGCCTCTGGAAGATAGGCAGCCATGAGGGCTGGGAGTAGTTGACCCAGTCAGAGATCACCCTGGAGGAGCTGGGTATTATGGATGACCAGCACTTGCTCCTGAAGAAGATGGACAAGATGGGAAACTGACTTCCAGAGTGAAGCTGGTGCTGGCCCCAAGTCTGCCCTGCTCCCAGATCCCTTCAGCCCAAAAGGGATTTAGCCTGTCTCTCATGAGGGCATATCCAAGGCCCCTTCGGGGCCAAGGGATCTTGAGATTAATCGTATCCATGTGTCTGCCATGGGTAGACTGCCACAAGTGGGCCTGCCTAGCAGAATGTCCCCATCCATCAGACTCAGGCTTGGGCTATTATTAATAAAACCCACTTTGACTTTGGATGGATGAATGCATTTGAATGAAACACAGAGTGCCTACAGAGACCAGGGAGACAGAAGTGATTGACTGCATTTCTCTGAAAGTTCACTGGAATTTTCCTGTTACGGTTAAATAAACATCTTTGTATACCTACCATTGCACTAATTTACACTGCCCTTCTCAGAACAAATTCCTAGAAGTGGAAATGCTGAATCAAATAGAATGTTAAAATTTATATTTCTAACAGAGCACTATATATGCATATTTTAAAAAGTATTATAAAAATATTTTAAGGTAGTATTTTAGTGTTTATATTGAAAAACAATAATTTATTGCCCTTTATCTTCTCTATCTATGTCACACTTCTTAAACAGAAGTGCTTTCATTCTTTTATTTTCTTATTATTTTCTTCCCCACTTCTACATTATTTTATTGATAATAATGATATTTCAACTTGGGCATTACTTGTCATTTCTTAAAATACAAGAAAAGGGGGTGCCTGCATGGCTCAGTAGTTAAGTGTCTGCCTTTGGCTTAGGTCATGATCCCTGGGATCCTGGGATCAAGACCCATATCAGGCTCTCTGCTAGCAGGAAGGCTCTTCTCCCTCCCCCACTCCCCCTGCTTGTGATCCCACTCTCACTGTGCCTTTTTCTGTCAAATAAATAAATAAAATCTTTAAAAATAAAAAAAGAAGAGAAAAAAAGTACCTGGCTTTCTTTACTGCCAGTGCATACACATCCTCTACTATATACATAAACTTTTAAATCAATATTCAGTGGTTGTTATTAATATTGCTTTTAGTAATACATACTATGTATTATGATTACATTTTTAAAATTTTCAGATTTTTTTTTCCTGGACTTAATTTAATGATTTCAGTGCCAATTTTCTCATAGAATCTTAAAGCTTTCAATACAGTCAAATATGTCAAGTCATTTCAGTCTGTTCACCTCTTCCTTTTTCTTCCTTTTCTTTCTTCCTTGGTGGTGTCCTTTGGCACCTTCTAACTTTGTTTTGGTTCTGCAATGATTGAACTCTTCACCTCCTTCATGACTGAAGACATGGGACTTCAGCGTTCAGTAGATTTTCTCTATCTTTTTCTTCAGTTTGGGAAAAAAGCTTCTCTAGCTGCTTCCAGGGAAAGGCGGTATGAGAAGAAAATATTCTGAGACCTTCAATATATAAAAATTCTACCCATAGACTTGATTGACTATTTATCTGGGTAATCTTCTTTATAATTGTTAAAGTTTGCTTAATTAAAAAAATAGATTTTGGTGGTGGTGTGGTGAAATTAGATGTCATTCTGATAACTAATACTTGACAGGCAAACTTTCTCACCTCTATATTTTTTTTTTCTTTTCACTCCGGACTTTTTTTCTTTGAAATTTCATTTTCTTATCCTGAATTGTGATTCTTTTCACATTTACTGGTCTAAGCAGTAATATTTCTTATAATATAGACACTTGTTTTATTAATTCCTAAGGTTTTTTTTTTGGCATTGCATTACTTTTGAACAATTTCTTCCCTCAATTTCTTATGTCTCCTCAGTGCAGAATTCATACACACACACATGTATACACACACACACATACATATACACATATATAATCAACTATATCCGTCCTATATATACATACATCTATATCTGTATCTATCTATACATCTTCTATCTCTATAGTTTTTGCATTCTGTGAGACTTTTCAACTTCATCTTTCAAATCTTTGAGTACACTTTTTATTTTAACTTGAATTTTCCTTTTTCTATTCTGAATTCATTTCCTCTTGTCATTTATTTTCTTTCTTACATTCTCTCAATTTCCTCCAAATTTCTTATATTCTTTGGTGGTGGTGTTTGCTTATTTTTGGTTATTACTTTTAAAATTATGCTGTAGTAAAATCCACTAGCAACTTGTCTGGGTTTTGTTGACTGAAAATATCTTGACATGAAGAGTCTTTTGTTCAGTTGTTGCAAATTTAGGAGGCAGAGTCTGATTCCTAATATTCAGTTATTGAATAGATTCTACTTAATTGTGTCATTTTGCTTTGTATTTTTGTTGTCTCATATATTTGTTCTGCTTATATTTTATACTTTATTTTTGACTAATTGAGTAACTTTTAGCATTTAATCCATCTATCAGCTTTTTTTTTTAAGATTTTATTTATTTATTTGACAGACAGAGATCACAAGTAGGCAGAGAGGCAGGGAGAGAGAGAGAGGAAAGGAAGCAGGCTCCTTGCTGAGCAGAGAGCCTGATGCAGAGCTAGATCCCAGGACCCTGGGATCATGACCTGAGCTGAAGGCAGAGGCTTTAACCCACTGAGCCACCCAGGTGCCCCTCCATCTATTAGCTTTTTAACCAAATACCTATTTGCATTACTTTTACTGGCTGCTCTAGGGATTAAAATAAGCTTTTTAACTTTTCATAGTTCTAATTTAGACTTAATTTTCACCACTCCATTTAAAATTTAAGAGTACTATAACTAGTTTTATATAGCTCTTAAACATATTTTAGTCTTACTTATTATAACAATAAGCCTCACAATAGAAAGTTATACATTTTTCATAAATTCATAGTTTCTTGAAAGAAATTAAACAATTACTTTTTTATAGTTCATCATACGTTTGCTCTTTCTAGTAGAATCCATTCCTTCCTAAGAATCTGAGTTTTCATGTGGTCTTATTTCTTTTCATCCTGAATGAATTTATGTTAATGTTTCATATGATATAGCTCTGCTGACACCCTATTCTATTAGACTTTACTTATGTATTTTTTATATATTTTATATATTTGTTTCATTTTTGAAAAACATCTTGATGGAATATATAGTTAGTATTGACAGTGGTTTTTTGTTTTTATTTGTTTATTTATTTATTTTAAATTTATCACTTTCAAGTCATTGTTCCACAGTAGTCTAGAGTTCTTCACATAATTTTTTTTACTTGATGTAGTATCACTTTTCTCTGGTTGCTTTTAAGCTTTTCACTTTATATTTGGTTTTTAGGTGTTTCACTATGATGTGCCTGAGTATGGCTTTCTTTCTACTTATGCCTCTTTTGTTTCATAAGTCAGTCAAACATTTGATACTTTTCCATAAGCTACCAAGGCTCTCTTCATTTATTCTGTATTTTTGTTTTTTTCAAATTTTAAAATTTCTATTAATTCTTATCACTAAACCTTTCTCTTCCTTATATCATTTTTAATGTTTTATTAAGCCCATCCAGTATTTTTTATATATTACATACATGTTTATTCATCCCAGAATTCCAATTTGGTCTTTTTTTTTCTTTGTAGTTTTGAATTCTCTTCTAAAATTACCTGTCTGTTCATTTGTGATGAGCATGTTTCCCTTTGTTTCCTGTGCATGCATTAAATCCTTCCTCTAACAATTTAAACATCTCATCTCAATCATCTCTGAGTAAAGTCACTGAAAATTGCTAGTTTTTTCTAGATTCAGATTACATTTTCTCTTTTCTTTAATTGTATATCTTGTTTTAGATTTATCCCGGATATTGTGAGTTACACATATAGAAATTTTCCATTTTCTTATGTTACTCCAAATGTTGTGATTTGAAGATTTTATTTGGTTGGCAGTTAAATTAAACTTAAACTCCAAACTCTGTCTCCTCTTTGGTGGGCACCAGTTGAAACTTCTCATAGCTCTTGGATGCTCTGAGTTCTTTCCATTAATATATAATTCAGGGATTTGTTATATCTTTATTTAGAATTTATAAGCAGTATATATGAGGTACTTTCTTTGTGGCTTTCCCTTTTGTGGATGTACCAATTCCCAGCTTCTGTGTTGTTCTGCAATGATGTCTTCTGATTCCTTAACCAGTAAGTTGACAGTGTTCTCCTTGAGTTTTGGCTGTCACCTGTACTGATTGAGACGTATCCCCTTCCACAAAGCTCATGTTCTGGTACTTTGACAGATTTGATTTTTCTGAACTTTTTCCAGAGTTGTAATTATTAGCTATAAGATGGTAGATGTGATATAAACTGCTTCATTATTATCAAGAGTAAACCTTTCCCATTTCTGTGTATGATGCCTTATCTATCCAGTAGTTGTATTTCCAAACTTAAGAATTGTGTTTTAATTCTTTCTTTTGGTCATGATCACCATCTCATATAATCTGTTAGAAAGTTATGTCATCTCTGTCTCCATATATGTGTCAAATTTGATTACATCATTTTCCTATTATCTCCCTAGTTCAAACTACCATTATCTCTTGTTCTAACACAATATCTTCGTAATTTGTCTCATTGTTTCCATTATTTCGGTACTACAGGAAAGAAAAACAGAAAGATTTTTTTTTTTTAAGGAGGAGGATTTTTTTTTTAAGATTTTATTTATTTTTATTTGACAGACAGAGATCACAAGTAGTCAGAGAGGCAGGCAGAGAGAGAGGAGGAAGCAGGCTCCCTGCTGAGCCAAGAGCCCGATGTGGGGCTCCATCCCAGGACCCTGAGACCATGACCTGAGGCGAAGGCAGAGGCTTTAACCCACTGAGCCACCCAGGTGCTCCCCAGAAAGATTTTTTTTTAAAGATTTCATTTACTTATTTGACAGACAGAGATCACAAGTAGGCAGAGAGGCAGGGAGAGAGAGAGAGGAAAGGAAGCAGGCTCCTTGCTGAGCAGAGAGCCTGATGCAGAGCTAGATCCCAGGAACCTGGGATCATGACCTGAGCTGAAGGCAGAGGCTTTAACCCACTGAGCCACCCAGGCGCCCCAGAAAGATCTTTTAAAATCAGAAATCATATTATATCTTTCTGCTTAAACCCTATACTAGTTTTCTGTCATTCAAATAAACGCAATCTCCATCATAACTTTCAAGTCTATGGAATCAGAACTTACCCATGTCCTTGATTTAAATTTCTAACTCCATATCTTTTATTATACTCTATTGGCATGTTTCTGTTCCTCACATATAGTCAACTTATACCTGCCCAGGACCTTTTTTATTTTCTCTACTCTGCCTCGAACATTCTTCTACCAGATATTTATCTAACTCTTTCTCATTATTCACATATTTTATCTCAAAGAAGACCTGGCACCATAGTGAAAGTAGTTATCATAACCCAGTATTTCCTATCTCATTTCCCTGTTTTATTTCCTTCAAGGCAAGAATAATTTCCTGGCTATATTTATTTACTTGTTTTTGTATACATGTTTATATTTACATGTTAACATATTATCTTTTTCATAACTGTATCACTAGCACATAGAATATTGCTTTGACACACAGTAGGTGCCAAATAGAGATCTGTTTAGTTAATTAATGACTGGCAAATGGGTATTATAATAATTCACAATTCTTATCATTTTGGTTAAAATTATTCATTTTTTGATATTTTAAATTGTTAAAAAATTATACATTGGTCTAGAGATGTAAAAATAAATAAGGCATTACTTCTTTTATCATTTATTGTGTTATATCTTCATGAGGAAGAGTGTTAATACAAATTCTACTAGATTGATAGAAGAGTTCCATAGTAAATTGATCAAATCTAGACTTCCATTCATAACATGTATCTGGTAGTTTTCCTTCATTTCTTTTACCATTTCCTTTTACAAATGAATACAATTTAAGATTCTAAATATTCACTTATTAATTAGAATGACAATAGTCTATTAACATCTTCATTGGTAATTTGATGTGTCAAGTTCTATTTGTTTGAAATCAACTTGGTTGTTGATGCCAAGTCTACTTTGTTGAAGTCAACTGCCAGATCAACAAAAAGCAGAAAAAATAATAACATAACAATAAAGTTCTTCAACATTTAACTCAAGGTATAAATACTTTTTCACAATGAAGCAAAATATGTTATATAAATTGCAATTATCTTGACATTTTTCTTTGTGAAAATCATGAGGAATAAACTCTATAAGATAGATAAATTAAGAAAAATTCAAAGACACTTCAATTCTTTTTCTAGGTAGAAAGAAATACACATAATATAATTGACTCACGTAGATTCTAGTCTTCTAAAGAAAACTATCTATGTTTAATAAATTGATTATATATTTGTTCTTGATAGAGGCTAGTGTATTCCCAAGGTTGGTCTGATGAGACATTAAAATCCACTGCAAATACTTAATAATGTTGTATTCTCTGAAAAACTTCCTATTTTTTAATGTACTTTGATGAGTTGATAGTAATATATGTGAATACACACATGAACACACACATATATTTTTGCAAGACAAAAAAATCAGTTACATTGTTTTGCTGCCTCATTGGCATTACCACATCTTGGGAGTATTTCTTTCACACAATTTTTATGTTATGAGTGATAGAGAAACTTACTTTGCCCGGTTTTAAAATTTTCAAGTGTTGGTTTTATACTTTAGAGTAGAGAGAAACTCTTAAATGTCAGTGTGACATCTTTTCTCCTGGTGATAAAATGAAATTGATCAAATGTACATTAGAACTTTTAGACTCTGAAGCATTCAGGAGCCACTAGAGAATTCTGCTTGAATAGTATATGATTTATCAAAACTACTGCATGTACAGCCAGATTGTTCATACTAAAACTCCAATCTGTCCGGATCATGTATTTCTTCTTTTTTATTTTTGTTTTTCTAAAATGGCCTACAACACCTCTGAAGTGAGGTTCTTGTCTCACAAGAATTTGATGTTTGCACTCTGCAACATGCAGGTGCCAAAAGGACTGAAGGCAGGATCTTCAAACTCAGAAATCAGGTGATTCACTTCCTCATAATAGTAGTTCAGCTCTCTAAGAATTTCTCTTAGACTTTGCTAGACATATACAGTCATTATCCAGAGAGATAGAAGTAAAGAAAAGCTGCCCAATTTTTTTCTGGTGATTTGCATTTGGCATTATTGCTAGAGGATTATATAAACGTATTTTATAATTTACAAATAACCCACTTCATTCATCTAAACCCTGTACTTCTAGCGTAATTATGCCATACACATTTCAATAATAAAAAGAGAAAAAGAGAACTGGATTAGACAGGAGCAACATTTTTGTCATTAGATACTCCTAAAGTCACTTTATAATACTGTATTTTCTGTGAAGTTTTTGTGAATAAAGTATTGATATAAAATGATAACAGTGTGTGGAGTTTTACAGGATATGTTTATAACTTACATTTCTAATAAACACAGTCTTTGAAAGAGGGATGGAAGGTCTATTACTTGTGAGAATTTCTTTCATTTATACTGTCATCTTAGTATTTTCCCTTCCCATTATACTGACAGAATCACCACATTAACACAATAGCCTGCATTATGATGACAAAATTATGGCATTATATCAGTAGACCATGAAGAAATGGTTCTATTAATAAAAATATTTCTTTACAAATTGGATTTTTTAATTAATTTCTTTGGAAAGGATCTATTATATGAAAATATAACAAAGTACTTCTAAATCTAATGATGTTCTTTACTGGTGTTTAACTGAGTGATTATTTCCATCACAAGAGTGATGATAATGTCCCTTCATTATTTATAACCTTAGAGTGTCATGTATTTGTACACAGCTTTGAAGATGATATATCAATTGTCATACCATCCAAAAGACACATGTTGTTCTGTTTTTCCCTCATCACTATCTCTCTCACTTCCCTCAAAAGAGAAATATTTAGGAACACCAGAATACAGCAATCTCAGATCCCATTGCATTGTGGTCCTCAGAAAACATATTGAAAGCATCTGATTTTATTTTTTATTATTTTTTAAAATTTTATTTATTTATTTGACAGAGAGAGAGATCACAAGTAGGCAGAGAGGCAGCAGAGAGAGAGGGGAAAGGAGGCCCCCCGCTGAGCACAGAGCCCAACGTGGGGCTCGATCCCAGGACTCTGAGATCATGACCTGAGCTGAAGGCAGAGGTTTAACCCACTGAGCCACCCAGGTGCCCCGAAAGCATCTTATTTTAAAAATTGATCCAGAGGGAGACAGTTTGACCATTTCAGATTGCAAGTAAATAAGACAATGCCTCTTCTTTTTAAAAATATTGTGCACATACATGCAAACTGTGGGCAGTACCAGTAGGTCACAGCAATGTTTAAGATCTGGATATACCACACTAAAGTGAAAACAGGTTAAGGGAGAATCTTCTTTCCTGAGGTCTAATGGCAACTCACCTCATTCAGTTATCTATATCTACAACTGCACTGAAAATCCTATGTGCAGATGTTTTGGGTTGACAGTGTTGGAGAAAAATAAATTTAAAAACATCTTGCAATTCCATTAGGTATTTAGAGCTGGAAATTTTACTCTTGTTTCTGCTCAGCTAGCATGTTGTCCATGTGCTGGTAGGTGAGTCAAACTGTGATCTGAAGAAAGGCTAAACCACAATAAGCTAATTTGATTTTTTTCCCCTCAAATTGCTAGTAAGTTGATTTTCAATTAATAATGCAATATATCATTTAAAATTTTGGATTTTCAAGTAAAAATCCTGTAATTGGAGAAAACTATTACTTAAAAATAAGTATGCTTTGTTTTATTATAATTCAGTATTCTTATAGTCAAGACTGAGTAATAAAATAATTTTTAAAGGATTTTACTAATTTATGTATTTGTGAGAGAGAGTACATGCACAAGTGGGGGGAAGAGCTCAGGGGGAGGAAAGAGGAGGAGGAAAGAACCTCAAGCAGACTCTACACTGAGTGCAGAGGTGATGGGGGACTACATTTCACAACACTGAGATCATGACCAGAGCCAAAACCAAAAGTCAGACATTTAACTGACTGAGCCATCCAGGTGGCCCTAAAATAATTTTTATTAAAATATTTCCTTCATTTTTCTAAAAAGATAATGAAAATACTACCAAAAGCACTGCACATGTTATAAATACCTTTACTAACAGTGACATTTGTGTGCTTTAGAAGTTTTGAAACTGAATGCATTAGATGTGGTCTCAATTGTTCTTAAGTTATTCTATACATTCCTGGGCCCTCTTCTTAGAAAGAGGACTTATCTTATGCTGAGAACAACCGATGAACAGAAATAGGATACTACTGATTTCAGATTAGTTCCCTTTATTATTGTATTTATCATACATTATATATTGTGCCTAATATTTACTAAGTAAAATATTAGGAATGTGGGTATTTGGAGAATGTGTAAATTAAAAAGACAAGATTTCTAAACTCAGAAATCACAATTTAATGGGAGAGATACACCTTTTTTTTTTTAAAAAGATTTTATTTATTTATTGGTCAGAGAGAGAGAGAGAGAGAGAGTGAGCGGAGGCAGAGGGAGAAGCAGGCTCCCCGCCAAGCAGAGAGCCCTATGTGGGACTCGATCCCAGGATGCTGGGATCATGACCTGAGCCGTAGGCAGCCACTTAACCAACTGAGCCACCCAGGTGTCCTGAGATACACTTTTTTTTTAAAAGCTTAAAATAAACATTATAATAATGGCCATTACATCATGTATTATAAGGGAAGGAAAGGTTTATTGCAATAGAGGAAATGTGTAAAGGTTTTTTTAAGAATAAGAGATAAATCCTGAGCTGGAATTTTAGGGAATAATAGTTTGGAGGTATGGCTATTTCAGTTGGAAAAAAACAGTTTGGGTGGAAAATCGATGCAAAAGAGTGAGAGATATTCAGGGAAGTAAGGAAACTGATCTGGCTAAGGCATACATCTCCTAAGTGAGCTGAATAGAAAACAAAGTTGGAGGATAAATATAAATTTGTTTAAGGCTTTTAATGGCTTATATTGACAAAATCCTAAAATTTCAGAATCAGGGGTTAATTACATGATCACCTGTCTATATTAGAATACTAGTACTGGTGCCATTGGTCAAAGGATTATTAGTAGGGAGAAACCATAGGTAAGGAGATGAAGCTATTGATTTAGGAGACATTCTAAAATTGTGCAATAGTAGTGGAAATCTGGGGCAGTGTATAAAAATGAAAGACAGCTTGATGATATAAGTAGCAGAATTTGGTGACTAAGAGACTCTAGCAGTGAAGAAAGAGGGAAGCAAACAAAATAAGGATTCTTTTTGGAAAGAAGGACACATTTACTGAAATAGGAATCCAAGTTGGTTGTTGTTACTGACAAAAGAGCAGGGGAAAAATAATACATCCTTTCCTTGGATGATCTTTTTAAAATAAAGTGACCTTTGGGGGGAAAACTACACATACACACAGATAACTCCAAATATGTTATTTCAGTCCTCATCTGAGGATCACATTATGAACTTGCTCATATTTAATTGAATTCTTATTGAGCTTTAGGAGTTCCTTATATATTCTAGATACAAATTCTTAACATGATTTAAAATATGTTTTCCCGTCTGCTTTTTGAAGATTTTATTAATAATGTCTTTTGAAGCACATACATTTTTAATTTTGAGAAAGTCCAATTTTATCTTTTTTAATTCTATGAATTGTGCTTTTGGAGTTGTCTCTATGAACTCTTTCCCTATCTAAAGTTATCGTTTTTTATTATATTTCCTTCCACTTGTCTCATAGCTTCAGATTTTACATTTATAACCATGATCCATTTACGGTTAAGTTCTTTAAAATGGTGTGAGGTATGCATCTAGTTATTATTACATTTTATATATGGATATCCAATAATTCCATTGCATTTATTAAAAAGACTATTCTTTCTCTTGTGAATTACTTCTGCATCTTTTTAGGAATTCAGTTGTCCCTATATGCAGGTCTTCAAGTCAGCCAATGTGAGTCCCCCAATTTTATTCTTTGTTTTCAAGATTATTTTGGCTATTTGGTTGAATAGCCTTTGAATATCCAGATGGATTTTCGAATCAGCTTAGCATTTTTCTACAAAAAGCTTGCTGAGATTTTTCTGAGAGGAGAAGGTGCTTCTGGGGTGCCACCACAAATTAAACATTTTTAGCTATTTTTGTATGTGGCACTTTGATCAAGAGGAGCCACATAAAGTTGGATCATCTGATGCCTACTGATTAAGAGTGTTCTCACAGTTCAGCTGTTTCTCCAGTTCCTGGTTTCTCCAATGCAAAGTTATATTTTCCTCTTTTAAATATTAAGTGATATGTGGGATAAGACCTCAGCACTGTGGTAAAATATAGGTTTTCATCAATATAGTTTGGTTTATTGGTTTAACCTTTAACTATTGTTTTTAAATGAAGAAAGAGGGACAAAATTAACAGGCAAGTCTCCTTTTGCTTTTTGTTTATTCTCAGACTTCACATTTCCTTGCTTGGGAGTGGAATTCCTATATTAAAACTTAAAAAAAATATTTGAAGTCGGATAAATGCAGGTTGCACCCTGACTCCATCACTGACCAAGAGTGTTATGTTGAGCAAATTACTTGGTTTTTCTAAGCTTCGGTGTATTTACCGATAAAATTAGGACAATATCACTTCCTTTGTTGTTCAGTAGACTAATTAAATTATCATTTGAAATTAACAAAAATATCAGTCACTAAAAATTAATATAAAAATTTTATTTATTTGTTAGTCCTCACAAAAATCCTGTGAAAGCAGGATTTATTAAGTCTGTTTTGCAAAATGGAGACTCAGAGATTAAATAGCTTGCTAAAGATGACACAGCTGCTAAGGGGCAGTGTTGGAGTTTAAATCCAGGTCCATTTGATGACTTGGAGGGTGTTATTTCCAATTTTTTATGCTGTTTATAATGACCAGTTTTGAGGATCAGCTTCCTTCACAGGGTGTTGAGTTTGGACCTAAAAAAATGATCATACAATGTATTGCCTTATTTATTTATGAAGCATTAAGAGCATGAAGAGGGAAAATCATTGTGCCTGGATATGGGAACTCTGGTTCTTTGTCATTGATTAACAGTTTATTTATTATAAAATCACTTGAGCTCTGCAGATCTCTTTTTATCAAAACAGGGGTAACATTATTTTACCCCTTCTACCTCACAGGCCTGTGAGTGCTAAATTGGTTATATACTCTATTGAGCTTTGTATTCTGCAAGTTTATGAAGCCTAAGAGCATGTCATTTTAATTCATGTACCTATTTAAAAAAGCAAAAACAAAACCAAATGATACCTGTAGTAATAGGGGACTGTGGCCAGATTCAAGTGTTATGTTGCTTATGGCAGTGATAGCTTCATCAAATATCACACAACCTTGGAATCATGATTTATCAGTTAATGGGAAATTGAAGTTAATGTTATTTCTTCAATATGAATCATCCTAACTCCTTTACATTTCCATGTAGTTTCAAAATATGTGAGATATATTTGTTCACTTGGCCATCTTTGTTTTGAGTATTTTCTTTTAGGTACCTTTTCTTGAAGAGATACCTTTATTTGTAATTCTCAAGTGTTCTTTGTGAAGTTCTTACTCACAAGTCCTAGACAGCACAAAGTAGAAAATGACTAGACATCTAAAGTATATATATAAATAACCATAATAATTTAGCTTATTGAGTAAAGAGCCACATTCTCTTGACACATAAATGCTGCCTGTCTGACTGTTCTTCCTGAGTATTGAAGAAGAAAGAATAAAGAGAGAAAAGAAGAAAAAGGGACTGCTGGTGTGCTTAAGCTATTCAATTTATGCTTTGTAAGAGAGTTCATGTTATTTTAGAATGCACTTAATGTTTTACAATATTTAAATAATAAAATGCTACCATAAATCTTATTACCTACCTAAATCTCCTTTTTTAAAAAATATTTTATTTATTTTTTTCACAGACAGAGATCACAAGTTTACACCACACCCAGTGCTCCATGCAATGCGTGCCCTCCATAATACCCACCACCAGGTTCCCCCAACCTCCCA
>PISX010016235.1:0-46891 GCA_004024625.1 Mellivora capensis
GTTCTGTACGTCGCCAGAGCACAGACAAACAAGGACATTATGCTAACAGAAGGAGAACATTCCCAGGGCTAGGCCATACCCCTGCCAAAACAAGACGCCCGGGAACACTGCTAGAGCAGCATCAAATCAATACCCAATTTTTTACTATCATATCTGTCAGCTACAATCTAATACTTCCTCTATTCTCATCTGAAACATGGTCATGGGTTATGACTTTACCATTTTTTGCTCTTATAAAGGATGCTGCAACAAACACCCTTGCACACAGATCTTTGAGCACTTGTGAGATGACCTGATTCCTAGAAGTGGAGCTGCTGAGTGGGTACAGATTACCTTCCCAAAACATTATATCCATTTATATCCTCACCAATACCATCTGACAGTGTCTTTTCCTCCAACGCTTACATTAACTCCCGATGTTCTCTCTTTAAAGTGCCTTCCCGTCTACCCTTAGGGAAAAACACCTGGAAAGTATCAATATTATTATTTAATACTGTCCTGGATGTACTAGTCCAAGAATTAGGCAAGATGATTAAGTATAAAATACGAATATTGGAAACGATGAAACAGTTACTGCTACAGGTTATAAGTGATATTATGTATCTTAAAAATGCAAAAGTCGGGGCACCTGGGTGGCTCAATCAGTTGGGTGTCTGACTCTTGATCACAACTCAGGTCTTGATCTCGGGGTCTTGAGTTCAAGCCCCACATTGGGCTCCACGCTGGGCATGGAGCCTACTTTAAAAAAAAAAAAAATGCAAAAATCAAATTAGAAAACTATTTTCCAAAGTAAAATTCTTGGGCTTTTGCTATGCTGGAATAACTGGTACTAGACTTGGCATTCTGCTATAAACAATTTGAAAACTGAATAAAATACATGAAAAAACTGTTTTTAGACAATAAAAAACAGAAAAAGTGGGGTGATGATCTCTGAGAATCAAATGAGGTTAGCCAATCACTTTGGCTTTCTAGATTGTGATACTGGAAGGGGAAATCAAAAGGGACTGAACACAGGTGTCAGGTTGGCTCAGTCCATGGAGAATGTGATTCTTAATCTCAGGGTTGTGAGTTCAAGCCCCATGTTGGAGCCTATTAAAAAAAAAGCAGAGGTGGGGGTTAGGGGCTGAGTTTACCATGGCTGAGGTACCTGGAAGTTGTAGGGTAAAGTACTAGACGAGACTACTACACAGGCAATGGGGTCAGTAAATCTGTAGAGGAGTATTCTAAGTCTGTCCTAAACACTAATACATACATATAGTGTGAAACTCCCAGAGTCTGAGTAAACAGAATAAGTGTAAACAGAAAAATTCCCAGAGCTTATAGAGAGTTAAGAGACAATTAAGTTTTGACTAGCCAGAGTGAGAATTCTTCACTGAACACCTAAGGCATTAAATAGAGAAACTAAAACAGTAACAAATAGAAGGACTAACCTAACTCACAGTAAAGATCATTCTAGAACTGTCCCCCAAACTAAAAAACAGGCCGTAAATCATCAAGCTGATCCCTTAGCAACTTAACTAGCAAGTAAAGCAAAAATTCAAAGTCTTTAAAGGCACAAAACTGGGGGACCTGGGTGGCTCAGGCGTTAAGCGTCTGCCTTCCGCTCAGGTCATGATCCCAGGGTCCTGGGATCGAGCCCTGCATCAGGCTCCCTGCTCGGCGGGAAGCCTGCTTCTCCCTCTCCCTCTGCCCCTGCTTGTGTTCCCTCTCTCACTGTCTCTCTCTGTTAAATAAATAAATAGATAAAATCTTTAAAAAATAAAATAAAATAAAGGCACGAAATTCAGACACTCAAAAACACGTTTACCTTGTCCATCATCCCATCAAAAAGTACTAGACACATGAAAAATAAAAGTCATGCTAGAATCAGAAGAAAAATTAGTCAATAGATCCAGAAATGAATGCTAGACCTAGCAAAGATGTAAAAACAGTTATTATACATTCAAAATTTAAAGAAAAACATGAAGAATATAGAGAAACAGAAGATATTAAAAACAAAAATTCCTAGAAACAAAAATACAACAGCGGAAATTAAAAACTCACTAGATAGGCTTAATAATAGCAGGTTATGAACCGCAGAAAAATAATCCATGAATGAGAAGACATAGCGCTGGATTATTTCATGTAAAACAAAAAAGAATGATTTAAAAAATGAACAGAGCCTTAGTGACATGTAGGACTATATTAAATGGTCTAATATGTTTGTCATTGAGGTTCTGGAAAAGACAGAAGCAGAAAAAGCATTTGAAGAAAAGATGAGAAACAGAACTACATTATACATCAGAGGTTTGCAAACTTTTGCTGTAAAAGGCAAGATAGTAAATATTTTAGGTTTTATAGGTTAATGGTCTCATTGCAACAACTCAACTCTGCCACTGTAGCACAAAATATACCATAAACAACACGTAAATGAATGGCTAGGATTTTACTTATGAAAGCAGGTAGGGATCCAGACTTGACCTGAAGACTGTAGTTTGCCACTTCCTGCTATACATGAACTGGTGTGATATGTGATGAGTGATAAATGTATACTGTGATGAGGGAAATACATGTTGTAACCCCTAGAGCAACAATTAAACGTAAAAAAAAAAAAGAGTTTAAGCTAATAAGCCAACAGTGGAGATAAAATGGAGATAAAGTGGAGAATAAAAAAATCACTCAATAGTCTTTTTTTTTTTTAGATTTTATTTATTTATTTGACAGACAGATATCACAAGTAGGCACAGAGGCAGGCAGAGAGAGGAAGGGAAGCAGGCTCCTTGCTGAGCAGAGAGCCGGAAGTGGGGCTCAATCCCAGGACCCTGGGATCATGATCTGAGCGGAAGGCAGACACTTAACTGGCTGAGCCACCCAAGCACCCCTCAATAGTCTTTTTTGAGGCAGGATAAGGAAAAGAGTGGGAAAGGGAGAAAAAGAGATGACATAAATTAAAAAAAAAAAAAAAACATCAAAAACCAGGAAGATGGTACATAAAAATCCAACTATATTGATAATTATATTAAATGCAAATATGTACAACTCCACTTAAAAAGATTATCAGACTGGATGAAAAATGACCAAATATATGCTATCTACAAGAAATCCACTTTAAATACAAAGACACAGATATTAAGAGTAAATAAATGTAAAAAGGATACCATGAAAACACTACTTGTAAGAGAGATGGATGGTTATATTACTATCAAAGTAGGCTCAAGCCAATACCAGAACTTAAAAGATTTTATAGTTCTAAAAGTATTAATTCACTGAGAAAATAGAACCAAAAGTATCTATGTACCTAATAATAGAGGTTCAAAATAGAGAAAGCAAAAACTGGCAGAAGTGAAGAGAAATACAATAAATTCATATTTATTGTTGTATATTTCAACACTCCTCAGTAATTGATAGAGGGAATAGATGGAAAAATCGATAAGTGTGTAAAACACTTGACAAACACTATCAACCAGCTTGACCAAATTGATGTTGTTTTTTTTAAAAAGATTATTTATTTATTTATTTGACAGACAGAGAACACAAGTAGGCAGAGAGGAAGGCAGAGAGAGAGGAAGGGAAGCAGGCCCCCTGCTGAGCAGAGAGCCTGGGATCATGACCTGAGCTGAAGGCAGAGGCTTTAACCCACTGAGCCACCCAGGCGACCAAACTGTTGTTTATAGAACACTTTGCACAACAGCAGCAAAATATACATTCTTTTTAAGTGTATTTCAAACATTTACCAGGATAGACTATAGGCTGGCCATAAAACAACTTTTAATATTTAAAGGACTGCAGTCACATAAAGTATATTCTCTGACCATATGGAATTAAATTAGACATCAATAGCAAATGGAAATCCCCCAAAATTTGGAAACTGAAGATTAAATTTCTAAATAATCTATGTATAAAAGAAATCACAAGCAATATTAGAAAGTGTTTTGAACTGCATAAAACAATATATCAAAATTTGTTGTTTTCAGTTAAAGCAGTGTTTAGGGGGAAATGTATAGTTTCAAATGCTTATATTAAAAAAGAAAAAAGGGGACGCCTGAGTGGCTCAGTTGGTTCGGTGTCTGCCTTTGGCTCAGGTCCCGGGGTCCTGGGATCGAGTCCTGCACCGGGCTCCCTGCTTGGTGTGGATTCTGCTTCTCCCTCTCCCTCTACCACCCACTGCCCCTGCTTGTGCATGCATGCTCTCTCTCTCTGTCAAATAAATGAATAAAATCTTTAAAAATAAATAAATAAATAAATAAAAATTTTAAAAAGAGAAAAGAAAAACGTTCTAAAACTCAGTGAGTTAAATTTCTACATAAGAAGCTAGAAAATGGAGATCAAATTATACCCAACATAAGGAAAAGGAAGAAAATAAATAAAGACAAGATCAGAAATAAATGAAATAGAAACTGAGCAAATGAGAGAAGAAAATCAATGAAACCAAAAGCTAATTCTCTATAACAATAAACTGATCAATAGCAATAAAACTGATATGAATATCAATGAAATTTATCAACCTCTAGCTTGGCCAATTAACAAAAAAAAAGAGAGAGAGAGAGAGACAGAGAGAGAAATGCAAAATTACCAATATCAGGAATAAAAGAGGGAAACATCATTACAGATCCTACAGACATTAAAAAAAAACCCAAAATATTATGAACAACTCTTTGTCAATAATTCAACAATTTAGACAAAATGACCCCTTTTAAAAAAGATTTTATTTACCTATTTGACAGAGAGAGACACAGCGAGAATGGGAACACAAGCAGGAGGAGTGGGAGAGGGAGAAGCAGGCTCCACACTGAACAGGGAGCCCAACATGGGGCTCGGTCCCAGGACACTGGGACCACGATGTTTAGGCAGATGCTTAATGACTGAGCCACCCAGGCGCCCCAACACTTTTTTTGAGAGAGGGAAGGAAGGACTGAGAAGGAGAGAGAAAGAGAGAGAGAGAGAGAGAGAGAGAATCTTAAGCAGGTTCCACACCCAGCACAGAGCCCAACGTAGGACTCAGTCTCTCAACCCTGAGAACATGACCTGAGCCAAAAATCAAATAGAACACTTAACTGACTGAGCTACCCAGGGACCCTGAAATGAACACATTTCTTAAGAGATATAAATGGTCAAAACTGATACAAGAAAAAATTAAAAGTCTGAACAGCCATATATCAATTAAAGAAACTGAACATATAATAATAAAGAAATTGTGGGGCGCCTGGGTGGCTCAGTGGTTAAGCCTCTGCCTTCGGCTCAGGTCATGATCTCGGGGTCCTGGGATCGAGTCCCACATCAGCTGTCTGCTCAGCGGGGAGCCTGCTTCCTCCTCTCTCTCTCTGCTTGTCTCTCTGTCTACTTGTGATCTCTCTGTCAAACAAATAAATAAAATCTTTAAAAAAAAAAAAGAAATTGAAAATATAATTTTAAAATCTTCCCACAAAAAAAAAACCACTCCAGGCCCAAGTGGCTTCAATGTTAAGTTATATTAGATATTTAAGGGAGACATAATACACATCCCATACAAACAATCAAGAAACAGGGAAGGAGGAAAACTTCCCAACCCTTTTTATGAGGCCAGTATACTGGTACCTAAACCAAAGACACTCTAAGAAAAGAAAACTACAGAATAATATCCTTTGTAAACACAGACACAAAAAATGTATAACATATTAGTAAATCAAATATATAAAAAGACAACAACAACTAAGTTTAATTCCAGGACGGCAAGATAGTTTAATCGCTGAAAATCAATCTGCGCAATACACCATGTTAACAATGTTAACAGAATAAATAAGGAAAAAAAAACCCCATTATCAATAGATGCAGAGGGGCGCCTGGGTGGGTCAGTCGGTTAAGTGTCTGCCTTTAGCTCAGGTCATGATCTCAGGGTCCTGGGATTGAGCCTCACGACAGACTCCCTGCTCATTGAGGGGTCTGCTTCTCCCTTGCCCTCTGCTCCTTCCCCATCCATGCACGCACATGCATTCTCTCTCTCTCTCAAATGAATAAATAAAATCCTTAAAAAAAAATCAATAGATGCTGAAAAAGCATTTGAAAAATTAAACATGCGTTCATTAAAAAAACACGCATTCGGGGCGCCTGGGTGGCTCAGTGGGTTAAAGCCTCTGCCTTCGGATCAGGTCATGATCCCAGGGTCCTGGGATCGAGCCCCACATCCGGCTCTCTGCTCAGCAAGAAGCCTGCTTCCCTTCCTCTCTCTGCCTGCCTCTCTACCTACTTGTGATCTCTGTCTGTCAAATAAATAAATAAAATCTTAAAAAAAAAACCAACACGCATTCATGATAAAAAATCTAGCAAAATAGGAGTAGAAGGGAACTTCCCCAGCCTGGTAAAGAGTATCTACAAAAAACAAAAGATTGAATCCTTTCCCCTCCAAGATAGGGAACAGGGCAAAGATCTGTGCTCTCACCACTTGTATTCAACATTGACCTGGGTCTTGGTCAATGTAATAAAAAATGAAAAAGAAATAAAAGAGAGTGAAAAGGAAGGAAAAAAGTCTGTCACTGTTTACTCACTGTACAAATAAGTAAATCCCAAGAGAAATCATATACATGAAAAATCCCCAGACATCTACAGAGACTCTCCTAGAACTAATAACTGAATTTAATAAGGTCACAAGATATAGGGTCAACATATAAAAATTAATTCTACTTGTATCAATTAATAATGAACAATTAGAAAATGAAATAAAAAAGCAACACA
Organism: Mellivora capensis; assembly: GCA_004024625.1. Classification (NCBI taxonomy): domain Eukaryota; kingdom Metazoa; phylum Chordata; class Mammalia; order Carnivora; family Mustelidae; genus Mellivora; species Mellivora capensis. The sequence goes on from PISX010016235.1 coordinate 6,688, forward strand.
TTCATAAAAACATTAAGAAACATGAAACAATGGGCGCCTGGGTGGCTCCGTCGTTAAGCAACTGCCTTAGGTTCAGGTCATGATCCCAGGGTCCTGGGATCGAGGCCCACATCCGGCTCCCTGCTCGGCGGGATGCCTGCTTCTCCCTCTCCCGCTCCCCCTGCTTGTGTTCCCTCTCTCTCTGTCAAATAAATAAATAAAATCTTAAAAAAAAAAAAACCCTTAAAAAAATGAAACACTAAGGGATCAAGTTACTAAAATATATGCAAACTCTGTATACTGAAAACCACAAAATGGCTGAGAGAAATGTCAAAGATCCAAATAAGTGGAGAGACAGGCCGTATACATGAATCAGAAGACCAAACAGTTAATATGTCAATTCTATTCAGATTAACCTATGGAATCCATGTAATCTCAATCAAAATCCAAAAAGCTTCTTTTTGTAGAAATTACCAAGCTGATTCTAAAATTTACAGGATATGCAATGGACCTAGAATAGTCAAAACAATGTTCAAAAGAATAAAAAGGGACCTGTCTTACAAGGTTTTAAGACTTAATATAACTACAGTGACCAAGACAGTACAGTATTTTTTAAAAGATTATTTATTTATTTATTTTAGGGATGGGGGAGGGAAGGAGCAGAGGGAGAGGGACAAGCAGATTCCATGCTGAGTGCAGAGCCCTATTCAGGGCTCGATCCTACAACCTTGAGATCATGACCTGAGCCGAAATCAAGAGTAGGATGCTCAACCAACTGAGCCACCCAGGCTCCCTGACCAGTGCAGTATTAACATTAGGATAGACACATAGATCAATGGAATAGAAGAGTCCAGAAATATATACACATGGGAATCCAAGCTGGTGCAGTCACTCTGGAAAACAGTATGGAGTTTCCTCAAGAAGTTAAAAATAGAGCTACACTACAGCTCAGCAATCGCACTCCTGGGTATTTACCCCTAAGATACAAACATAGTAACCCAAAGGGGCACGTGCACCCCAATGTTTATAGCAGCAATGTCCACAATAGCCAAACTATGGAAAGGGCCTAGATGTCCATCGACAGATGAATGGATAAAGAAGATGTGGTATATACACACAATGGAATACTATGCAGGCATCAAAAAACACTAAATCTTGCCATTTGCAACAACAGGGGTGGAAGTAGAGGGTATTACGCTAAGCAAAATAAGTCAATCAGAGAAAGACAATTATCATAGGCTCTCACTGATATGTAGAATCTGAGACACAAGGCAGAGGATCATAGGGGAAGAGAGGAAAAAATGAAACAAGACGAAACTAGAGAGGGAGACAACCATAAGAGACTCTAAATCTCAGGAAACAAACTGAGGGCTGCTGCAGTGGAGGGGGTGGGGGGGATGGGGTGGGTGGGTAATGGGCACTGGGGAGGGTATGTGTTGTGATGAACACTGTGAATTGTATAAGACTGATGAATCACAGACCTGTACTCCTGAAACACATAATATATGTAAATTTTTAAAAAGCAAGAAAAAAAAACCCTAGAAATAAACACACAAATGTATTATCAATTTTATCAAATTTTTAAAAAGGTGCCACGATTACTCAACATGGGAATACTAATATTTTCAAACAAACGGTGCCAGAACAACTGGGTATCCGTTATGGGGAAAAAAATGAACCTTGACCCTTACTTTACACAGCAGACAAATTTTAAACTCAAAATGGATCACAAAACTAAACGTAAAAGTTAAATTTCTAGAAGAAAACATAGAAAATCTTCAGGACATTGGGGTGGGCAAAGATTTCTTTCTTTCTTTTTTTTCTTTTTTTTTGAGAGAGAGAGGGAATGTGTGAGCGGGGGGAGCGGCAGTGGGAGAGGGAGAGAGAGAGAGAATCTCAAGCAGGATCCACGCTCAGTGCAGAGCCTGACATGGGGCTCAATCCCACGACCCTGAGATCATGACCTGATCCGAAATCAAGAGTTGATTGTATAACTGACTGAACCACCCAGGCACACCTCTTTTTTAAAAAAGATTTATTTATGTATTTGAGAGAGAGAGAGCAGGGGCCTGGGGGGCAGGGACAGAGGGAGAGATAGAGGGACGGTCCCAAAGAGATTCCACACTCAGCGCAGAACCAATCTCATGACCTTGATATCACGTCCTGAGCTGAACCAAGAGTCTGAAGCTTAAAAGACTGTGCCACACCGGCACCCCTTCTTTTTTATTAAGTTTATATATTTTAGTAATCTTTACTAATCTTTAGTAATCTTTACTAATACTTTACTAGTAATCTTTACTAATACTTTAGTAATCTTTACACCCAACGTGGGGCTTGAACCCATGACACTAAGATCAAGAGAGACACACTCTCCCAACCAAGCCAGACAGGCACCCCTAGACAAAGATTTCTTAGCACACAGGAAGCATGGGCCATAAAGAAAAAAATTGTCAAATTTTGCACTTTGAATGATACTATTAAGGAAATGAGAAGCCAAGCCATGAATTAGAATATAGTGTTTGCAATACATGTATCTGACAAAAAACTTATATTCAGAATACGTAGACGTCAAACAATTCAACAATAGGGCAACCTATATGACACTGGCAAATAATTTGAACAGACGGTTCCCAAAAGAAGATATACAAATTAACACATGAAAAGATGTTCAACATCTTTTTTTTTTTTTAGGTGGGGGGGCTTGTGTGGGCACAAGCACAGGCCCAAGCATGGAGAGGAGGGGCAGACTGAGAATCTTTTTTTTTTTTTTTAAAAGATTTTATTTATTTATTTGAGAGAGAGGCAGTGAGAGAGCATGAGCAAGGAGAAGGTCAGAGGGAGAAGCAGACTCCCCGTGGAGCTGGGAGCCTGATGCGGGACTCGATCCCGGGTCTTCGGGATCATGACCTGAGCCGAAGGCAGTCGTCCAACCAACTGAGCCACCCAGGCGTCCCCAGACTGAGAATCTTAAGCAGGCTTCATGCCCAGTGTGGAGCTTGACCAGGGGCTCAACTGTATGACCCTGAGATCCTGACCTGAGCCCAAATCAAGTCCCACGCTTAACCAACTGAGCCACCCAGGTATTCCTAACAGCATTCTTCATACACTTCATACAGAAGATGAAAATTAAAACCACAATTAAATGTCATTACACACAGGGGCACCTGGGAGGCTCAGTTGGTTAAGCCTCCAACCCTGATTTCAGCTCAGGTCATGATCTCAGGGTCATGGGATTGAGCCCTGCCTGCCTTGGGTTCTACACACACTCTCTCTCTCTCAAATAAGTAAATAAATAAAATATACATTTTTTAAATTTAAAGCCATTATACATATACTATAATGGCTAAAACTATAAAGATGGACAAGATCAAGTGCTGACAAGAGTGTAGAAAAACCGCATCTCACCACTGTCAGTGGGAATATGAAATGAGACGATCTGGAAAACTGTTGAGCAGTTCTAATAAAGTTATACCTGCTTTTGAACCAACGATTTCATTCCTAAGTATTTACCGAAGAGAAATGAACACATACGTCCACAAAGAGACCTGCACAAGAATTTTCACAGCAGCTTCATTCATACTAGCCCCAAACTGGAAAGAAAATGTCCATCAGCTGGTGAATAGCTACAGGGCGGTACATCCCTACCATGGAACAGTACTGAGCGATACAAAGGAACAAACCTCAGATACACACAATGACCTGAACGAATCTCCAAAGTGTCAGCCTCAACAAAAGAAGCCAGGCACAAAGGACTACATACTGGGAGATCCCCATTCTAAGAAATTCTAGAACAGGCGAGACTAATCCAGAGTGACAAAAGTAGGAGATTAATAGTTGCCTGGGGCTGCGAGTGAGATAGATAGGAGGGTTTAACTACAAAAAGGCATAAGAGGGAAAAAAAAGACAGGAGGGAAACTTTGGGTGATGGAAATGTTCTATATCTTACTTATGGTGACTGTTACACACGAATATATGTCAAAACCCATTGAATTGTACACTTCAAACGAGTGCATTTTATTGTTTGTAAATTATACCTTAATAAACTCAATTAAGTAAAAACTCTTAGAAACAAAAGAATCTAAGACAGCCACTTATAAAATTAATACACAAAAATAAATAGGTAGGTAGCAGATACAACATAAGATCCCTTCACAAAAATACCTGAAATGAAATATTTTAATAAGCACAGGAAGTAGACGGACAAAAATGGCAAAACCCTACTGAGGATCATAAAAGAACACCTGAGTAGACAGACCTCCTGTATTAACTTCCTGGCTGGTCCCTGCTTTTTCCAGAGGGATCTACTCAAACCTAAGTCAGAGCATGGCACTCCTCTTTTCAAAACCACCACTTGGAAAGGAATCCAAAATCTTAACCCTGGTCTAGAAAGGTTGGAATATCTCCCTTCCTCCACTAGATACAAGTCTTCGCTTCAGGGTCACGTTCTCAGAGGTTATCTCGACAAGCCCATCTCCAGTGGGGAGGAATGTTCCTGTATTACTACAGCTCACTACAGCTCACTGGCCAGTGTCAGAGAAACTATGTCCTATGAGGCATGGTTTCAAAACTGGGGGAAAGGATTCAAAGGAGATATGAGAGTTGTCTTCCAGTACTGAAGGGCAGTGATAAAGAAGATGCAGAATTCGTCTTTCAGTTGCTCCAACAGACAAGTCGTCTGGACACGATCGCTAGCTTGTAAGCCCCCAGAGGGCAAGGACTCTGGTTTGCTCACCTCTGTGACCCTAGCACAGAGCAGAATGTCTGGCACACAGTGCTCAATCAGTATTTACTGAATGAACGTTCAGGGTGGTTCCGAAAAGCAAAGCGGACCAATGGATGGGACTTCAGAAGCCAGACTGTAGCTCTGTCTAAAGAACATTTAAAAAAAAAAGATTTTATTTATTTGACAGAGAGAGAGAGATCACAAGCAGGCAGAGAGGCAGGCCCAGAGAGGGGGAAGCAGGCTCCCTGCCAAGCAGAGAGCCCGATGCAGGGCTCGATCCCAGGACCCTGAGACCATGACCTGAGCCAAAGGCAGAAGGCAGAGGCTTTAACCCACTGAGCCACCCAGGCGCTCCAAGAACAGCTTTTTAACAATGAGAACGTAATGGAATTTTTTGAGCTCAGGTGTCCCCATCTAGCACTTTCATACCTCCATGCAGGCAAACTGAGGTTTGCTAAGTATTAAGTCAGCAGTTATCATTCTGCTTGTCTCAATCCATTAGTGGGTTTTGAAATCAATCTAGTGGGTCACAACTAGGCTTTAAAGAACACAAAATTGAATTTAAAATATTAGAGCTTCCTACAAGGAGTAAGAATTCTTTTATGAATTTTTTTCCTTCAGATAGATTAACATACAGAATCACAAATATGTGTGTACGGGGTCATGATGTAAAATACATTTCCTACTGCAGGCTTTGGTAAAACAAATTTAGAAGTACCGGGTTCAGCCGTTCAACAACAGAACTTGCCCCCTCGCAAGGGAATGAGTCCTCTATTTCTGTTGTATTGGAGATGGAAATTTACTGATTTAGGATTGGGGAGTGGTGGGACTGCATGATTTCAGGAATTTGTATTTTTTTTCTTTATACTCATCCTTTTCCAAGGTGATTACCTATCTTTTCAAAAGCAATTTCAAGTAGTTTTAAATAAAATATATATACAATGTTTTAAAAAATAGAAATTAGAAATTTAAAACGGAGGTGAGATATTTCTGTACTTTTGCATTTAACACCATTTGTCCTGGAACCCAAGGCAAAAACCAAAAAAAAAAAAAAAAAAACAAACCAGGGAAATGAATAATTTATATAGTGCTCACATCATTTCCCCAGTAAAAATGAGCATTTTTCTGGCACTAACTTGTAGGAGGAATTTGTCATGTGAATCCTTATACGAGGATGCTAAATGTCATTAGAGAGATCATGTGAACTAATACAATAAACTTCCTAATTGGTCTCCTTGCCTTTTTGTCTTTCTCCCTTCAGTCCACCCTGAAGTATGTACCTTCCTGGATTCTGCTGCTTAAAATTTTTTAATAGCTTCTTCGTGCCTACTGGATAAAGTCCCTGTTTGTATGAATGGATTTTTTTTTTAAAGATTTTATTTATTTGGGGCGCCTGGGTGGCTCAGAGGGTTAAAGCCTCTGCCTTCAGCTCAGGTCATGATCCCAGCGTCCTGGGATCGAGTCCCACATCGGGCTCCTTGCTTGGCGGGGAGCCTGCTTCTCCCTCTGCCTCTGCCTGCCACTCTGTCTGCCTGTGCTCGCTCGCTCTCTCCCTCTCTCTAACAAATAAATAAATTTTTAAAAAAATTAAAAAAAAAGATTTTATTTATTTATTTGACATACAGAGATCACAAGTAGGCAGGGAGGCAGGTAGAAAGAGGGGGGAAGCAGGCTCCCTGCGGAGCAAAGGGCCCGATGTGGGACTCGATCCCAGGACCCTGAGATCATGACCTGAGCCGAAGGCAGAGGCTTAACCCACTGAGCCACCAGGCGCCCCTGTATGAATGGATTTAATACTTTCTGGGACCCTGCTTCTGCCAATCTCTCCTCGCTCATCTCCTACCACCTATCTTGCCTCCTGTCCTCAGGCCCCATGGCAGTTCCCGGGCACGCGGTACCCTTCATGCCGCCAACCTTTTGTCCATATTGTTCGTATGCTACAGTAAAACCATCCCTCTCGATCTGAGATGCCCTTTCTCCTCCTTCAGAGTCAGCTCAAACAGTGCCTCCCTTGGGAAGTTTCCCTTGACTTCCCTGGGGTGATGTTAACTCAGATTTCCCATATACTGTACCATACACATGTACTCCGTGACAAGTGCTGGACTGCATCTGTCTATTGTAACGTATGTTTCCCTGTGACACTGGAATATCCATATGAGTAGAGACTATGTCTAGATGTATGCCTGGCCTGAGTTTAATGTTTGTTATGTCCAAGGCGCTCAATCAGTATCCTCACCGGTGTCCTTACTGAACTAACAAAGGTTCTTTTTTTTTTTTTTTAAGATTTTATTTATTTATTTGATAGATCACAAGTAGGCAGAGAGGCAGGCAGAGGGAGAGGGAGAAGCAGGCTGAGCAGGGAGCCCGATGTGGGGCTCGATCCCAGGACCCTGGGATCATGACCTGAGCCGAAGGCAGAGGCTTTAACCTCCTGAACCACCCAGGCGCCCCTAACAAAAGTTCTTTACATGACTTTCCCATATGTTGCCTCCAAAGTCAAGGACAGCCTCTAATTTAATGAAAACATTCCAATGTAAACTAATAATAAGCTTTAGTACCTTGTTCTTTGGAATTTGATCTTGACATGGAGCTCAAGCTGATCAGCCATCAATCTTTCTTGCGCCTCCGCTATACTCTGCATAACATTACTGTGACATCTAGAACACTAATTTGTGTATCTGTCTTTTCCTGTAAACTCTTTGAAGGCAGGCAGAGTCATACTCATTTTCTTTTTTAAATCTGTATTTTATGGTACAGAGTCTGATCTATAATTTGGTCTCAATAAAAGCTTGTTGGTGATAAAATATGTTTATTTCAGTCTAAAACCCAGCATCTGAATAGAACATTCCAGTAAAGTCAGCAACAGAACAAGGATGCCCACTAATACCACTATTACTTAACACTGTTCTAGAGGCATTAGTTAAGGCAATTAACTTGAGAAAGAAACTACAAAAAGGACCGCTGGAAAGTAGGAGGTAAAATTATCATCATTTACAGGTAATATGATTGTATACCTGGAAAATGCAAGAGATTCGACAGCAAAATGACCACAAATAAGAAGCAGGGGAAAGAGGTTATAAAATGAGTATTAGAAATCAGTAACTTTCATATATACCAAAAAAACACCCCACATTAGGTAAGAGATATAATGGAATAAAAGACTCCTGTTTACAATAGCACCAAAATTATAAAATACCTGGGAATATATTTAAAAAGAAGTGCATAAGATTCATAAGAAGAAAACTAAGAGACAGAGGAGACTTTGAAAGCCAAGACTTTTGAACTAAAAAATTCGACATATTGGGTGTTAGTTCTTCCTAGAATATATTATAATAACATGACCGTAACAAAAACACCAGCAGGTTATTTTAAGATCACTACAAGTTGCTGCTAAAGTTTTATGGGAAAATAAATAAATAAGAATAGCTAGTTGAATTATGAAAAAGAAGAACAATAGGGCGACTGGGTGGCTCAGTGGGTTAAGCCTCTGCCTTCGGCTCAGGTCATGATCTCAGAGTCCTGAGATCGAGCCCCACGTTGGGCTCTCTGCTCAGCAGGGAGCCTGCTTCTCCCCCTCTCTCTTTCTGCCTCTCTGCCTACTTGTGATCTCTCTCTCTGTCAAATAAATTAAAAAATTAAAAAAAAAAAGAAGAACAAAAGAAGGAATTAGCACCAACATCTATTTAATTATACTTCCTAATTAATTAAAACCATGATGCAGGTGATAAAGAAAAAGGCCAGTGGAGTATATTTGAAAATCCAGACACAAGTATTGGTGGGAATTTAATATATGATGAACTTGTGGTAAAAAAAAAAATGAGCAGTTTAATAAGTGGTGCTGAGGTAATTTTAGCTTTCCAGAAAAAAAAAAATTAAGCTGGATTTACACTTCCAATCTCATACCAGGATAAATTCCATATGGATCAAAGATTGAAGTGTGAACACAAAGCCATAGAAGTTCTAAGAGGAAATACAGGAGATGATAAACTCAGAGTGGGAAGGGCCTGGGACTCAAAATTCAGAAGCCATAAAATAAAAGGTTGATATACTTGATTACATAAAGATGAAATAAAATCCTGCATGGCCAAAACATACCAGAAGCAAAGGCAAAAGACATATGACAACGTGGCAAAGAAGTCTATCAGAGAAAAGGGTCACCTCCACTGAGCTTCTAAGAAATTGGCAAGTCAGAGAACAATAACCCTAAGACAAAATGAGACAAAGGACAGTTCTCAGGAAAAGAAACACAAATGTCCCTTATCATATGGAAAGTATGTTTAACCTTGGTCATAAAAATATAAATGCACATCAAAACCACATTGATGGATCATTTTTCCCCTCTCAAGGCAGCAAAAAATCCAAAAATATGATAATATTGATAAGAACATAGGAAAACGGGGGCACCTGGGTGGCTCAGTTGGTTGGGCATCCAAATCGTGGTTTCTACTCAGGTCACAGTCTGATGGGTCATGATGTCATGGGTTGTGAGATCGAGCCCCGCATGGGACTTAACACTCAGTGTGGGGTCTGCTTCGGATTCTTTCTCTACCTCCACCGTCCCTCCCCCCCAACTCATGTGCTCTCTCTAAAATAACAAAAATAAATAAAATCTTAAAAAAAAAAAAGAATGTGGGAAAACAGGTACCCTCAATCATTACTGGTACGAATATAAATTAGTACGACCCCATGGGGTCAAATTTGCAATAGCTCTCAAAATTATGAATGCATATGTTTTCTGACCAAGCAATTTCACTTCTGGGAATTTATCCTACAGGTTCACTGGTATATGATCAGAGTGACACATGTACATGGTTATTCACTGAAGAACTATTTGTGATAGTGAAGGGTGAGAAAAAAGTCCATGACTCGGGTATAGTTATATGGAAAGATGGCTATGATATATAGTTAAGTTTTTTAAAAAGCAAAGAATAGTGTGTGTGTGTGTACAAACATATATATATCTGTGTCTTTGTATATTATGTATATGTATACACACATATGCAAGGGAAAAAATTAATCAGAAACTCTGAACCAGATTAACAAGAAACAGAATAGTGGTTGTGAGCCAGAAGTGAGATGGGCTTCAGGAGACAGGAAAAAAGAATGGGATAGGGACTTTGCATGGTATACTTTTAAACATTTTGAGATCTGAATAATAAAAGTATATTCAAAAATAAAAATTTTTAAAAGTTTGTCAAACAAGTGGGTACAATATTAATGAGTCTCACAGTTAGCCAGATTGAGGTTGCAATTCAAGATTAAGACATGTTGGAAGCAGCCAGAATAATGATATTCTGAGTCTTTACTTAAGTCAAGATTCATGCGTTAAATGAACAAGCAACAAATTGACACTCCATCATGCAAAGTCAAGAGGCTATATTTCTTGGGGGAGAGAAAGAGAGAAAAGGAACCCAGCCACTTGCAGGTAAATGAACAGCTACTCTATTGGCAACAGTCAGTCTGGTTAATGGCATGAAGGCCATGAGGAGAGCAGGAAAGGGAAGGAAGGAAAAGATCCAAAATACCTGAATGGGAAAATAAATCCATGGGTCTTGATGGCTGATTGAAAAATTCTACTACATATGTTCAGAAAGCCTCAAGGCAGTCACCCAAATACTCTGTAATTTATTTAATTTGCCAGATTGTAGTAGAGGGTACCACAACCTGTCACTGGCTGTGGAAGGCTAGAAGGCTATAAAGAGAATGCAGTGATTTGTAAAGCCTACGGGTTTGGTAGTATCACTGACAGAAATTAGGAAGTCGGAAGGAAGGACTGGTTTAGGGGGAAAGGAATGGCTTTGGTTTTAAGTACTTTGGTTTTGAGTGGGAAATCAGGTAGCAAGGGCCACTGGAAATGCTGATCTGAAGCTCAGAGGGTAAGTTGGACCTGAAGACAGAGAAGTAGAAGATATTTGCTAAGACAGATGGAGGGGCTCACCAGAAGCAGAGGCGGAGATGAGAACTTAAGGAGTGCCCTCGACTGTGGCACAGTCTCTTCAGAGACTTACGGGGAGAATCGGGAGAGCCTGGTGACCATTAGCCAAGGTGGGAAGTTTCAAGCAGCAGTGAAGGGATCAACTCAATGAGAAAAACGGCCACACGCGATAATAAAAGCAGCAATATATATTGACTTTAACCTTCACACACGGCAACCTATCAGGTAGGTGCCACTATTCTCCCCATTGGACAGAGAAGGATATTAATCAAGACAGTGACTCCAAAGCCGCAGGACCTAACTGCTGAGCCATCCTGCACAGCTATCCGCGCAAGGGCCGGGAGACCTGACACTGGCTCTACCACTAATTAGTTCTATGTCCACGGACTTCACCTTTACCTTCCCAGGCTGCGTTTCCTTTTCTACAAATTGAGGCCACTGGTCTAGATCATCTCTAGCTCTTACGTCAGATGAATCTTTGATTAAGGTAGGATGGAGGAGATACACCCACAAGGGAGGCAATGAATTAAAAATTTAGCAATAAGTGAACAGGGAGACCTGGCCAAGAAAACCAGAACATTGAGTGTTTTATACAGGAACTGTTCAAGCAACAAATCCATACTCTGATATATAAAACCTACAATTGCAAAACTCGACTTTCTCTCCATATATTTAAGATAGGTATAATATCAAGAATTAAAATGGCTCATACCTGAAAATTTACGAACGCTGCTCTTGAAACCCTGCTAAGTCAATTGAGTGGAGTAAAAAAGGGAAGATTCCAAGTCAAACACCCTCTGTATATGAAGGGTTGTCCTGTAGAGAAAGCAAATAGCTGTTTATAATGTACTTTTGTAATTAGAGACAGAAACATTGGCTAAGGTACTTAATAGCTACTTATTTAAATAAAACTACATGGCAGCACCGTTCCAGTGAACTAGATCATCGGCACAGAGGATGAATGAACAGAAATAAACAGATTGGCTTATTTTTAACTGAAACCTTAATATGAAAATCTGCAGGAAGTGATTTCTGCTATTACAACGGATCACAGCCAACGGCAAGCAAACATACTCTTTAACTTTGACAATAAAATAAACTTCTGAAGACAACAGCTGTTCAAAGGCAGAGGCCAGCAGATCAGGTTAGACAGCAACACATGTCACATCACCCTTTTCCTGCAAGTACCATTAATAGGATTTGCAAGAAAACCAAACAGAAGAGCTTTAAAGACTCAACTTGAAAAACCCAACATTTCTTTTTTTTTTTTTTTTAAGATTTTATTTATTTATTTGACAGAGATCACAAGTAGGCGGAGAGGCAGGCAGAGAGAGAGGAAGGGAAGCAGGCTCCCCGCTGAGCAGAGAGCCGGACGCAGGGCTTGATCCCAGGACCCCGGGATCATGACCTGAGCCGAAGGCAGAGGCTTTAACCCACTGAGCCACCCAGGCGCCCCGAAAAAAACCTCAACATTTCTTAAAGACTGTATGGTTGCAGGAAGTGGGGGGAAAAATCCTACTGCGTATGTTCAGAAAGTCCTACTGGAGTCGCCCAGATCTTTTATAACTTACTCAGTTTGCCAGATTGCACCCGAGTATACCACAATTTGTAATATCAGCGGTAACAACCTGTTAAGAATTTTTCAGTTTTTATTCTATTCCAGACATTTTTAATTACTTAAAAAAAAATCTGTTGGACTGTTTTCTTTGTTGACCGTGAAGTTTTATTAATCAAAGAGAGTGTGAGGCTTTATGTCCATAGGTAGTGGAAAATGAATTTGATGTTTTTTAAACCAATCAATTAAACTAAGAGTTTTCACCAAAAGTTTCTTGACTAAAGTAATAGAATCACTTTTTAAGACAATATGTGTTTTTTTCTGATTATAATATAAAAGTATTGTATACTCATAGAAAATTTTAGAAAACACAGGCAAGTAGAAAGAAAACAAACTGAAATAATTTTATTTTTTTAAAGATTTTATTTATTTATTTGACACAGAGAGAGCACAAGTAGGGGGAATGACAGAGGTTTCCCACTGAGCAGGGAGCCCTACATGGGGCTCGATCTTAGGACCCCAGCATCATGACCTGAGCTAAAGGCAGACGCTTAGCTGACTGAGCCACTCAGGCATCCCTAAATTGACATAATTTTTAAAAGATTTTATTTATTTATTTTGTCAGAGAGATCACAAGCAGGCAGAGCAGCAGAGGGAGAGGGAGAAGCAGGCTCCCTGCTGAGCAGAGAGCCGGATGCAGGGCTGGATCCCAGGACCCTGGGATCATGACCTGAGCCGAAGGCAGTCGCTCAACCAACTGAGCCACCCAGGCGCCCCATTAATTTTTAAATGAGTATCCTGAAAACACCCACAGAGAAAGGAGAGCTGCTCAGGTATATTTAAACTAGTAAAACGATTCCATTAACTACCTACTTGTGAGGAGGTCTGGATTAGGGCAACTTAAATCATTCAAAACATTTTGTTGCCTAGAGGCTTACAAAATTTTTTGAGCAGAAAACCAGTTGGGGGAACAAAATTAATAATTTTTGAGAACAACTCCTTGAGACACTAAAAGCTCATCTATCACCTAGCCCCACTGAGCACTCAGGAAAAGGTACTTACCAGGAGAACTATAGCTTTATTATCTCAACAATGGTACTTAACAGCACACTAACTAGTACTGGGTCTGTACAGTGACAAGCAAAGTTAATTCTGTGACTTTTTAAGAAAACTGATTTCTGGACATAGGCTATACCCTACGTGGTTTTTACACATTGATGACATACCATTTTTAGGAATAACCACCATGTTCTACTCTAGCAGATATTTTTTTTTTTTTAAGATTTTATTTATTTATTTGACAGACAGAGATCACAAGCAGGCAGAGAGAGAGGAGGAAGCAGGCTTCTGGCTGAGCAGAGAGCTCGATGCGGGGCTCGATCCCAGCACCCTGGGATCATGACCTGAGCCGAAGGCAGAGGCCTAACCCACTGAGCCACCCAGGCGCCCCTCTAGCAGATATTTTTTAAAAACAAATTTTTTTTGGTAGGTTCCACACCCAACATGGAGCTTGAACATGGAGCCACCCTGAGATCAAGAGTCACATGTTCGCTCTACTGACAGAGCCGGCCAGGCGCCCCTACCCTAGCAGATGTTAGCTGGTTTGTGTATTAACCTTCAGCATCCTTTCCAACTTCCTTTTGGAAAATAAAAAAGCACATTTCCCAGACTCCTTTACAGTTCAGTTTCCCCATGTGAAACAGAATTCATCCATCAGATGTTCTTCTGTAAGATCTGGAAGACAGAAATGAGGCAGGGGCCTTCTTTCTGCTACTTAGGCATTAATGCTGGCAAGTACATTTATGGAAACACTGGATTTTTCTGCAAAGCCTTCCAGGGTCCAGAGCTTCATGGCTGTTTAGAGACAAGTTTGGTAGAGACAACCGTCCCCAGTTGGTGGGTACTGAGGGGCAGTTTCAGGGAAGCAATCTCTTGACCCTTGAACTGCAGCTAGCGATGCCATCTGGAACACAGCAGGACCAATGGTGGCCTCCTGATTCCCTCCCCCTGGAGGGCCTGTTTGCAGTCTGGTTCTGGGAATGATTTCTGCAGGCCCCGCCTGGAGCCCATTCCTTCCGGCCTTTCCAGGGATTTTGTAAGTACTCAATTCCCTTTTGTAAACCAGCTAAAACTCTAGAGCAGTGTCTTCTTCCTGCCACTAGGCCCAGATGGCATACTAATACATCAATTACCTCGAACTTTGAGCAGACAGACAAGTAGTCTGTCTGCGAACATCAGGACTGGTCAGTATGTGGGGGTACAGGTTCTAGACTCAGACTGTCCAGGTGCAAATTCTGGCTCTGCCACACATTAACTAGATAACACAGGAAATTAACCTTCTAGAGCTTCAGTTTCTCCATCTGTAAAATGGAATCATAGAAATATCTTCTAGGGCACCTGGGTGGCTCAGTGGGTTAAAGCCTCTACCTTCGGCTCAGGTCATGGTCCCAGAGTCCTGGGATCGAGCCCCACATCTGGTTCTCTGCTCGGCAGGGAGCCTGCCTGCTTCCCCCTCTCTCTCTGCCTGCCTCTCTGCCTATTTGTGATCTCTGTCAAATAAATAAATAAAATCTTAAAAAAGAAAGAAAGAAATACCTTCTAGAGCTACAGGACAGAGTAAAAGAAAAAAATCATCTAAGTGAAGTGCTTTGCTTATACCAAGCCCTTGATGGATGTTGGTTATTATTATGGTAATCATCGTCATCATCATGACTATTATTAATTACACAGACTGCTTTAAACTCTTTAACTGCATAGAAAACGTAAACATTTTATAGCTTTATTGCCACAGATTTCTCGAAGCCTGTAAAATGCTAACTTATACAAAAGTGGACGCAGAAGAAAATGTGACTGGGTCCCTCATTTTCCTGTGCTCAGAGAGAGTGATCTTTTCAAAACCACAGTGTACATGAAGTCGGCAAAGCTCTGTTCTAGCTGGCCAAGCGGTTAAGGTTACTCTAACTAGCAATTGTAGACCTCACCCCAAGGAAGAGTTATTCTGTAGAAATGACTGTTGCCATATTACCATTTCAAACACTGCCTCATCAATTATGCTCTAGCAATCAGCGTGTTTGCTATGCGGATTGTTCCCGCCCCAGCTTCATTAAGATGAAATTGACAAAACCGTAAGGTATTTAAAGGTACATTATGATGCTCTGATACGTATACACTGTGAAAGGAGTCCCTCCATCTAGATAATGAACACATCCATCACCTCACACTGATCGCTGGTATGGGGGCTTGGTGTGTGTGTTTGTTTTTGTGAGAACATTGAAGCTCTACTCTCTTAGCAAATTTCAATCACACAGTAACAGTGTTATCAACTACAGTCACCGTGTCATACATTAGATCCTCGGGCCTTATCCACCTTATAGCTGAAAATGTGTGCCCTTTTACCAGCCTCTTCCTATTTCGTCCATCCTCTAGCCCCTCACAACCACTTTTCTAGTTGGTTTCTAGGAGTTTCACTTTGTCTTTGAGATTCCACATATAAGTGATAACCTGTAGTATCTATCGGTTCTTCTTTATTTGGCTTATTTGACTTTGCATAATGCTCTCGGGGTCCGTCCCTGTTGTTGCAAACGACAGGATTTCTTTCTTCTTCGTGGCTGAATATTAATCCATTACATACATCTCTCTCACATCTTCTTTACCCATCCATCCCTTAACAGACACATAGGCTGTTCTGTTACTCAGATTTTGTCAACGTTATCACAGGGGCACCTGGGTGGCTCAGTCGGTTAAGCGTCTGCCTCTTGGTTTCGGCTCAGGTAGTGAACTCGGGGTCCTGAGATGGAGCCCCATGTTGGGCTCCATGCTCAGGAGGGAGTCTGCTTGGGATTCTCTCTCTTCTCCCTCTGACCCTCCTCCTCGTGTGTGAGCTCTCTCTCAAATAAATAAATCTTTTAAAATAATGTTATAGGGGCGCCTGCGTGGCTCAGTGGGTTAAAGCCTCTGCTTTCGGCTCAGGTCATGATCCCAGGGTCCTGGGATCGAGCCCTGCATCAGGCTCTCTGCTCCGCAGGGAGCCTGCTTCCTCCTCTCTCTGCCTGCCTCTCTGCCTACTTGTGATTTTGTCTGTCAAATAAATAAATAAAATCTTTAAAAAAAAAAATAATGTTATCACAGAGGAGATTTCATGAGAATAGGATCTGTACTCCACAAGATTTGCCATCTGAAAGTTAAAATTTTAGTGTTTAGGCTTAGGATCCTATTCTAATGTACATATTAAGAAGATCTTAGATAAAATTATGGCCTTGTTTGGTTTGCAGGTATCTTCTGATGATGGAAAATACATGGCAGATTTTGAAATAAAGCTTCCCCCAAATATTCTGAAACCGTAAGAACCTTTTATTGCTACTTATCCAACGGGACCAGTGAGATAGGGGGAACGGAAGTGGATACAAAGGTGTTTGTCATATCCCTGATGGCTCAGACACTGCTGAGAGTCAAGCACGCGACAGCACGGAGGCCTTCTGAAGGGTTAGAAAAACAATGGAAAGAGAGCAACTTCAACCTTTGACTCGATTATTACTTTTACACTGTTCTGAACGCCATATAGCTATCTATGTTTCCTCTTCCTATCCTTTTTTAAAGCAAAGATCTTTTATACTATTTTTAGGAGAAGGGCATATATTCAAAAAAGGAGAAATGTATTCATTCAATACATAATCACCGAGCACCAACTCTGTGCCAGGCTCTCTCTGGCTCTGGGAAAGGTCAGTCCTCTGGAACACCTCAGTATCTGTAAGGAGGGAGAGTCACAGAAAGAGCAAGGTGGAGAAGAAAGAAGCTTTTAAACCAAGTAACGCTATGATGAAGAAAATACTCCTAGCACAAGGGAACTCTGAAACCAAGGAAGTAAATGACTGTGTCTAGAAGTGTCCAGAAGTTTCCAAAGGCAGTAACAGTGGAGTGGGTC
Source organism: Mellivora capensis (assembly GCA_004024625.1). Lineage (NCBI taxonomy): Eukaryota > Metazoa > Chordata > Mammalia > Carnivora > Mustelidae > Mellivora > Mellivora capensis. The sequence goes on from PISX010016235.1 coordinate 23,801, forward strand.
TTGAAGCATGAGTAGAAGGTCATTCAGGAAACAGAGGACAAAGGACACAGCACCAAGAGCAAAGGCACAGGTAGGTATGAAACAGCGTGCCTTCTTTGGGAATGATAAAAATGCTGCTGTGGCTACAGACATGGGACCTGTGGAGGCCTACTGGAAAAGAAAAAAAGAAAAAAGTATGTAGGCACCAGATCCCAAAGCCCCTCCACTTTTGCAGGTTTGGGGCACTTTTGAAGGATTTTAAGAAGAGTGACATCATTGCAGATCTACTGGTGACTGTGGGGCTTAGTCAAATTACTTAATTCTGCACATCAGTTTCTTCTTTGCAAAATGAGGATATTGACTGTTAAGAGGCTCTAAGGAAGTCTGTTAAGAGGATTAAATAAGATAATAGCTAAGATAAATAAGATTAATAGCAATAAGAAATAAATTGAGACAAATAGCAAAAGCACATAAAAGATACGTCTAACATCATTGGTCAGTAGGGAAATGCAAATCAAAATCACAGTAAGATACCACTTCACATCCACTAGGATCGCTAGAATAAACACACACACACACACACACACACGCACACACACACATGCACACACACAAGTGTTGGCCAGGATCTGGACAAATCAGAACTGTCATACACTGCTGGTGGGAATGTGAAATGATGAAGCCATTTTGGAAAACAGTCCAGCAGTTCCTCAAATGATTAAATATAGAGTTACCAGGGGACCCCGCAATTCCATGCCCAGGTGTATCTCCAAGAGAAATGAAAATATATGTCCCTACAGAAATCTGTATACAAATGGTTGTAGCAGCATTATTCATAATAGCTAAAAGATGGAAACATCACAAATGTCCATCACCGGGAAAATGGAATAGCTATGAGATAGAATGTTATTCAGCCTTTAAAAGGAAAAAAGTACTGGTACGTGTTCTATGACAGATGAACTCTGAAAACATTCCGCTAAGTGAAAGAAGCCAATCACAAGACCACATACTATATGACTCAATTCATATAGAGAGTAGACACTTAGTTGCCTGGGGCTGAGAGGAGGGGTGTGGGGAGGGGCCTGAGAGGAGAGGCCTGAGCTAAAGGGTGATGAAACTGCTCTGAAATTGACTGTGGTGACAGTTGTACAGAAGGAATAGACTGAAAACCACTGAATTTTCTACTTTAAATAGGTGAATTGTATAATCCAACAATATATTGCATAATATATAATACAATAATGTATGTAATATATATTATAGTATATAATATATATTGCATATAACATATAATCTAATATAAAAATATACTGGATAATATGATATATTGTATAATATAATAATAATACAGTAATATGAATTGTATTTCAATAAAGCTATTAAAAACCAGTTATATAATCCAGTGACTCCACTCCTAGACATATACCCAAGATCAATGCAAATATATGTCCACAAAAAATCTTGTACTACACAGATGTCCACAGAGGCATTATTCATAGTAGTCCAAACATAGAAACAACTCAAATGTCTATCATTTGAATGGAAAAGCAAAATGTGACACATCCACACAACAGAACATTATTTAGCCACGAGCAGGAACCAAGGATTGATACTTGCTGTAACAGGGGTGAACGTTAAAAACCTCAAGCTAATGGTGAGTGCTGTGAAGTGTGTAAACCTGGTAATTCACAGACCTGTACCTCTGGGGATGCAAATACATTATATGTTTATAAAAAAAATTAAAAATTTAATTAAAAAAAAAACCCCTCAAGCTAAGTGAAAGGAGCTAGTTACAGAAGACCATAGATTTTTGACTGTGGAGAGATGATAGAGACAGAGTAGGTTAGTGGTTGGTATGGGTGGAGGGAGATGCAGCAATGGGGAGTGACTGCTAATGGGTACGAGGTTTCTTTATACTATGGTGAAAACGTTCTGGAATTAGAGAGTGGTGATGGTTGTGCAACTCTATGACTACACTAAAAAACACTGAATTGTATACTTTATTTACTTATTTTTTTAAAGACATGGAAAAATCTTTTTCATTTATTTGTTGAGAACGAGCACAAGCAGAGGGAGCAGCAGATTCCCGGCTGGGCAGGGAGCCACATATGGGACTTGATCCCAGGACTCTGGGATCATGACCTGAGCCAAACGCAGATGCTTAACCGACTGAGCCACCCAGGCGTCCCTACACTTTATTTTTTAAGATTTTATTCATTAATTTATTTGAGAGAGAGAAAGCAAGCAAGTGCACATGACAGTGGGGAGAGGGGGAAGGGGCAGAGAGGGAGGAAGAGAGGCTCAAGCAGACTCCATGCTGAGGGTAGAGCCCCAAGCAGGGGTCAATCCCATGACCCTGAAATCATGACCTGAGCTGAAACCAAGAGTCAGATGTTTAACTGACTGAGCCACCTAGGTGCCCTCTGCATGTACTTTAAAAGGGTGAATTTTCTGACATGTGAGTTATATCTCAATGAAAATAGCTAATATTTGAATGTGCACTTGGCGCTGTGCTAAACACTGTACACTCATCTTATTGTGGTCCTCACAGAAGCCGAAACTGAGCCATAAGGAAATTCTTCACAAATTTTCCAAAATTGCACAGGAACAAGTGGACAGAGACTGGAGTTCTGGTTGATTGACCCCAAACCAACACTCCTGAGTCCTGCACTCTTCTGACCATAGCGTGTGCACAATGCCTGGCATGCAGCTCGGGCTCAACAAACATTAGCTATTATTGTTATTATGATCCAATTTGCGTACCCAGGTGAAAACCCGAGACACCATGGCGGGAAAGAAACAGTGGAAGAGGCAGGGCCAAAGAGACCAATTTAAAGCTGAATATAGGGAGCCTGGGGGGCTCAGTTGGTTAAGCCACTGCCTTCAGCTCAAGTCATGATCCTGGAGTCCCAGCATCGGGTCCCACATCAGGCTCCCTGCTCAGCAGGGAGTCAGAATCTCCCTCTGAACTTCCCCTTCTCGTGCTCTCCCTCTCTCTCATTCTCAAATAAATAAATAAAATCTTTTAAAAATTGTCAAAGCAAGACACGGTGAGGAACTGAACTAAGACAGGAGGCAGAACTGTAGGAAGGAGCAAAAACAGGAACTTCTATAAGAAAAGAGTTGTCCTATAGGTTGGGTTTATTTGCAATGTGATAATATTTACAACCACAGGACATTAACATAACCTGCATTTGCAACTGTACTCAAGTCATTAAGAAAAGTTAAATTTGGGGGGGCGCCTGGGTGGCTCAGTCAGTTAAGCATCTGACTCTTGATTTCAGCTCAGGTCATGATCTCGGGGGTGTGAGGTGGAGCCTAGGTAAGGCACCTTGCTGGGTGTGGAAGCTGCTTGGGATTCTTTTTCTCTCACTTGCTCTGCCCCTCCCCACCCTCTCTCTCTAAAAAAAAAAAAAAAAAAAAAAAAAAAGACTGTGGGCTCCAACACCATCTCTTTTAAGATATATAGTCATTAGGGACACCTGGGTAGCTCAGTTGGTTGGACGACTGCCTTCGGCTCAGGTCATGATCCCGGAGTCCCGGGATCGAGTCCTTCATCGGGCTCCCAGCTCCACGGGGAGTCTGCTTCTCCCTCTCACCTTCTCCTCGCTCATGCTCTCTCTCAAATAAATAAATAATCTTAAAAAAATAGATATATAGTCATTAAACTAGAATTCAGTATGTCCCATCAGGGTCGCCAAAACCATCTCACTAGCTTCCTTAGCAAAAATCCCTGAGTCATAAAGAACTTGAGCTAACTATCATGGTAACTGTATTCTTCGGTGGATGAACATCTTTTAACCCTGGAAAGATTTAGAATTAAGTATAAAAACGTTTAAAAGAATCAAAACCATAGCTGAGACAAGTCTCATTGAGAAGTTGGCATTTAAGTAAAGTCAAAAGGAGGTGAGGGGCGCCTGGGTGGCTCAGTGGGTTGAGCCTCTGCCTTAGGCTCAGGTCATGATCTCAGGGTCCTGGGATCGAGCCCCGCATCGGGCTCTCTGCTCAGCAAGGAGCCTGCTTCCCTCTCTCTGCCTGCCTACTTGTGATCACTCTCTGTCAAATAAATAAATAAAATCTTTTTTAAAAATTAAAAGAAAAAAAAAGAAGGTGAGATAGTCATGTGTTATCTATGGGAAGAGTGTTCCAGGAAGATGGGACTGCAAAGATTCTAACATGCAGTAGAGAGGGCTAGAGGACTGGAGAGGGGAAAGAAAAATGGACTCAGAAAGGAAGAGCGGACAGTGCAGCAGGTAGGACATCATAGGACCATCTTTTATAAGGCCTTGGCTTTTAATATGAATAAAATGGGAACCACTGTAAATGGGGAAGCACTAACCATTTTTGAGCAAAGAAGTGACAAAAACTTCCCTCGAGGGGCTAAAAAAAAAACCCGTTCATCAAATCCTTTAGATATTATGAACATATGGGGCACCTGGGTGGCTCAATGGGTTAAGCCTCTGCCTTCCGCTCAGGTCATGATCTCAGGGTCCTGGGATCAAGCCCCGCATCAGGCTCTTTGCTCACCAGGGAGCCTGCTTCCCACCCACCCCCCCCACCATGTTCCTGCCTGCCTCTCTGCCTCCTTGTGATCGCTCTCTCTGTGTCAAATAAATAAATAAATAAAATCTTAAAAAAAAAAAAGATATTATGAACATATAATTATGTCACTGAAAGGGTTAAGCCTATTAAACACAATCCCAGTTTCAAGTAGAAAATAAGACTTATAGAGGATGAATCAAGTATCATGGGGTCAGAAATTTACATGGGGTACAGAAATTTACCTGAGCCCAGATACACAGGATGCCTTCTGCTGACATCTTGCAGTCTAACCCACACGTGCCCATTTGGCCAAGGGTTGCAGGTTAGATTGTTAGATCGTATTTGCCACTGCTGTGGCCAGGGAGGTTCCCAGGAATAAAGATCTCTGATTCCTAGTTATCAGCGAAGAGCTCTTGCTCCAGGGGTCCCACAAACCCACCTATACTTGAGGCTTGGGGAAGGTGGGACAAGAGAGTTAAGTTTGAGCCTTGTCTCCCCTGTTGAGGATTTTGAACTTTGTTCTGATAAAGATCAACTAAGGTTTTTAGAGCAGGAAAGCAAAGTGACCGACATGCTTTCCAGAAAACTCTGGAGGTGCTTTTAGGAGGGAACGAAGAACAAGAACAGGAGGCAAGGGTTTTGGGAGACTGCCATCGTTCACCTTCTGGTTTAACGCTTACAATCTGCACTTAATGCATTTCCTCATCCGGAAAGTGGAATAACCATCGACCTGACTGGGTGGCTGTTTTATGTGAAATTAAGTGAAATAATTCATATAGGTGAAGGCACTCCATTTACTAAATAAACTTCCACAAACAGGAACGTTTATTGAGAACAGAACACTGACGTGCGTAGTTAAAAGCCCACTAGGTGGGAATCTACTGCTCCCAAAGACGTCTTAAACGAAAACCAACACAATGTTTTATATCAATTATATCTCAAAAAAAAAATTTTTTTTTTAAAGAGAGAGAGAAGGAAAGAAAACCCAACACGTCTTGGAAAGGTGTGGAGTCTGGCTACTGGCACAATCAATGTGAAATAAGCGCATTGGAAGGGGAAGGAGCCAAACCGCTAACTAACTTATAAAAGAGGCAGTCTGCACGGATAGAAGGTGCGTTTGGGCGGTTCCGTCATAAACCAAAAATTATGGCTCCGTATGTGTTGGGTGTAGCAAGTCCGCCTTCGGTTCTGAGCCCGGATCTGTTGCATCACGATATAAAACCAAAGGATGGAGGATGGAGGAGAAAGTCGGACCTCTGCCCAGGGAGCCACCTTCCCGAGGAAGCGCCCGGGGCGCGGGGGAGCAGCGCCGGGACCCCGGCCCGCCCGCCCCCCGCCGCCCCATCGGGCCGGCCGCCCGTCACTCGCCGCGCAGCCCGAGCCCGGCCGGCCGCCGACTCTCCCGGAGTCCGCGGCGCCCGACGGCTCCACACACGCCGGGCGCCGTCCCCGCGCCGCCTGTCTGCCGCCGCCGCCGCCGCCAGGAGGCTCCGCGCGCCTTCCCGCCTTTCCCCGCTCCGCGGTCGGGCCGGGCCGAGCCGGGCGGGCGGCGAGGCGGGCGCGGGCGGCGACGGCGCGGCCATTGTCCCGCAGCCCCTCCCGGGCGCGCAGGAGGGGCTGGCCGGGCGGGGCGGCGGGGCGGCCGTGAAGAGGGCGGGCAGCGGGGTCCCGAGCCCGTGCGCCCCGGCGCCGCCCGCCTCTCCCCGCGGGCCGCCGCCCCGAGGCCGGGCCCCCGCCGCCAGCCGCCAGCCGCCCGCCGCCCGCGCCGCCTTTGTGGCCGTCCCCAGCCCCTCGGAGCCGGCGCGCCGCCGCCGCCACCAACGCCGCCTCTGCGCCGGGGGCTGCAAATGGCGCCCGGCCGCCTCTGCGCCTCCCGCCGCTCTGCCGGCCCGGGGGACGTCTGGGGGCGCCGCGCCCGGGCCGCATCCCGCCGCCGCGGCCGCCCGCCGCCCGCCGCCCGCCCTCCGCCCGCAGCCAGGCTCGCGGCCCGTCCCGGCAGCCCCGACGCCCCGCCCGCCCTCCGCCGCGCCGCGCGCAGCCACTTACCGCGGGCCGCGGCGCACCGGCGGGTCGCGCGCGCGGGCTCGGGGAGGATTCCTGGACCTCGGCAGGGGAAATACCCACTTTCGAAGCCGCTCCTTTGCGCCCTAAAACAAGTAGCCCCAACGTGAGAGAAACAAAAGGTATTTGCTGACGTGGGCGTTGGACAGAAACGCCCGAGGGCTGGGGACACAATTAAAGGGGCAACGCACAGATTTCAGGCACCAACCAGCAGCTTCGCCCACTCCCCCTGCCCTTGCCTACACCCCGTTGCACCCTCCAGAGGCTCCGGGGTGCCCAGGTTCCCTGGCCGTTGGCCACGGAATCATTATTTAGTCAGGAGCTTAAATTTAAAATTGTACTTTACGTTGGGAAAGGCGCCTCCGGAGGGCAGAAAGGCTGGATTTCTAGGATCTGGGGAATTTGGTTTAGGAAAGAGGGAGGGACTTAGGCGTGCCCACAATTACTGTATAAGTACATGTGACATTATTGTACTTAAGTTTAGCAACGTCAAATGTAAGCGATTTCACAGAATTCGTCCCTTTGCTGAAGCCCTTGTTTTGGTTGGAGATAACCTTTTCTAAACCTCTACAGGTCACAAGCATTCTATTTGAAGAGGAAAACCCAGAGAGTCAGAGATAAGAGAAAATAATTCTTAAGTTTATAAAACTAGTAAAAATAGCAGGTTTTGTTTTTTCGAATACAAAAATTCATTGTACATCGACTTTCTTTTGCCATATTTATGGCCGTAAGTGCAAACAGGTTATATATTTGCTAAAAATCCTAAGTCACTGAATTTTCACTGCAACTACAGAATCATGAATTCTTCAAATTAGTTTCTAGTTCCTTATTATTGGGTCAGGTACTGAAAAGCACTGTGATGTAATAAAACCGGGGAAAAAAATGTCAAAACCTTCCATTTTTCAATGGCTTCCTCTTCTATGTCATACTCAGTCAAATTGGACAAAGCTCATTGGTTCCATCAACAATTCCCTATGCATTTTGAGGATTGGATGTGCTAGGAGAGGGATACAAAATATTCACAATGATCTCTTAATGTCACTTGCTTATTACTATAGAGGTGTTTTGCTATTTACCTGTATTCCTTCACATTCAGAACAGGTAAATGGAAACATGTTTGAAAACCACTAAGTATCAGGAGGGTTTGGATGTATTCAAGCTACTTTGCAAGCATCCCCATTGAGAATTCTCCCAGAAAGACCTGGGCATTGTTATAGTGCAAGGTTTTTTGTTTTTGTTTTGTTTTTTGTTTTGTTTTGTTTTTTTCAGACTTAGTTAATTAGAACACTCAAAAGAGTTCTACAAACTTGTTCCTCCAGAGAGCACATCAGATTGGTGATAAACACTTTGTTGCAAGGAAGAAGTAATGGGAGTTTTCTCCCTTCCCCTTCTGCTTCCTAGCTTCTAAAACTCATGTATATATTTGGAGAATCCCTGACGTTGTGATTAATTGGTGGCAGGTAGACTCTGCCTCCTAATAGAATCTGGAAATGCCAATAACTTGCTTTCCCAGAATCCCCTACAGCTAGGACAGTGCCCATGCTCCACACTTTGATCATCAGATCCACACACTTTGAAGAGGGAGCTCAAGGAAACTTTTCTTGCAGTGGGGATAGCTACAGCAAGATCATATCTCTGAGCGCCATGTGGCAGGGCTGCTAACGGCAGCATCCTCTGTCCATCAATGGTGGCAGCTGCCATGTTTCTGTTTGCTGAGAGCGGTGGGGAGCCTCACCAGGCCAGCTCTGTGCTACGACTTGGCTGTTGGTTATGCCTGCCTAGCGGAGGCTCCAACCCCTGTGCTCTGCTCTCTCTGGGATTCTGTGAACTTTTAATACATTCGTTTCTGCTTAAATCAGCCATGGCCAGTCTCTGTGCAACTAAGAGCCCTGACCAGTACAAAATGTTAAGATGGCTTCTGGACCTATGGCATGGATCTTAATCGATAGAATTGTTAGAGGTAAAATGTTGTCACTGGTATCCTCTGGATGGGAATTAGAACCATGGGTATGGATAGAGAGAGAACACAGAGTGAGAAGAGAAGAAGGCTTAGAGGTGAGCTGTAGCCACTTCGTCACCCAGGGGCTGGTTAGAGGAGGGCGAAATTGCAAATGATATCAAGAAGTGACTAGAGAGGAAGGAAGTGGCCTGGGATGCCACCTGGGATGGTATCATAGAAACTCGGAGAAGAGTAACTCCAAAAGGAAGAACTGGACAACGGTGTTAAATATTCTCTTAACAGGCTAACCCAAAGTGTCTATTAGATTTAACAACTCAGAGATCATTGACTTCAACTTGAAAGAAAGGAGCAAAATTCAGATTAGAGGAATTAGTGGGGGATAAAGAAATGAGGTAATGAGAAGAAACAACTTTTAAAAAAAAAAGATTTAACTCATTTATTTGAGAGAGAGAAAGCACAAGGGCAGAGGGAGAGGGAGAAGCACACTCCCTGCTGAGCAGGGAGCTGACTCAGGGCCAGGACTCTGGGATCATGACCTGAGCTGAAGGCAAATGGCTAACCCATTGAGCCACCCAGGCACCCGGAGAAGAAACAACTCCTTAGATTTTGGTGTAAAGGGGATGTTCACTTAATGGTATAAAACGAAAGCTATATTATTATGTCTTGGGATCCCGTGGATCAAGAACTAGACAAGTCACAGCAGGGATGGCTTGTGTCTGTTTCACAATGTCTGGGGTTTCAGCTGGGAAGACCCAGATGGCTAGGAGTGACTTGAACTTCTGGGAACTGGAATCATCTGGAGGTTTCTTCACTCACAGGTCTGGCACCAAGACTGGGACCCCTTGAAAACTGGCTCAGCTATGACTGTTGTTACCTGGAACATCTACGCATAGCCTCTCCATGTGCCTTGGGCTACTTGCAACATGGTGTCTGGGTTCTGAGAGGGAAGGTCCTCACAAGAGAGTGCACTGAGAGGGAGTATCCAAGAGAACTAGGAAGGAGCTGTGTGATCTTTCATACCTATCAACAGAAGTTATGGCACCCCACTTGCCCTATCCCATTGGCATAAGTAGTTATAACCTATTAAGATTCAAGCAGAAGGGGACAGAGCTGCTATCTCTTAATGGGAAGAATGTCAGAGAATTTGGAGACATGTCCTAAAACTACTACAGACAAAGAGAGAGAGTATTAGCTAGAAGGGGATATGGGTAAAGACTTAAGAATAAATGCTGAAGGAAAACATGAAGATAAGAGGGAAAGATTAAATATACAGGAGGAATAGTTAATAGTGGCTGAATTTCTGCAATTGAGGGAGAAGGGGATCAAAATCTCAAACAAAGAACAGTCCCTAGACAGGAAAAGTGAAAATTCCACTATCCCCATTGGAGTAGAGGGCAAGGAGAAGACATGGATATGCGTGGTAGTTTTTACATGCCTACATATTCTTTGACACTGTTCTCTTCAAGAGGTTGACCCCAATTCCCCTCTGCCTGAGTGTGAGCTGGACTTAGTGACCGCTTCTAAAGAATGGAATGAAGCAGAAATTCCAGCGTGGGATTTCAGAGTCTTGGTGATAAGAGGCAAAGCAGCTTCCTACTTGTTCTTTCCCTGTCTTGGGTCTGCTGTTCTGGGAGAAACCAGTATCCTCAGCCAGCCATGTGGAGAGGAACTGAAGCTTTCTGCCAACAGCCATGAGAATGTGCCACCTTGGAATGGATCCTCCAGCCCCAGACAAGCCTTCAGCTGACTGCAGTCCCAGCTAACAGCTTGAGTGAAACCTCCTGAGAGACCCAGAGCCAGAACCAACCAACTAAGCTGTTTCCAGATTCCTGACCCTCAGAAATCTTGTGAGGTCATTCATATTTGTTCTTTTGAGCCATTAAATTCTGGGGGCAACTTGTTATGCAGCAATAGATAACTTCTACAAGCTGTGATACCTAGAAGTGCTACCATGACAAAAACCTGAACATGTGACTCTGGAACTAAGCCATGGAAGGTGGAAGGACTCTGAGGGGACTGTTAGTGAAACTTGAGACTTTTGAAAAACCAGTAGACTCCTTATGGCCTTTGAGGAAGCTGCAGGGAGGGCCTAAAGGGAAAAATCACAAAAATCATATTGGACACTGAAAGAAAGGGGTCTTTGTTATGTATTGGAAGAAATTGAGTAACACTATTGCCTGCAATAAGGTGAAAAGTGGATCACCTAATAAATCAAGTGATCCAGCTAAGGAGATTTCCATGCAAAATGTGGAAGGAGCTGCCTGGTCTCTTCTTGCCACTTGTAATAAAATCAGAAAGGACAGAGATAAGTAAAGGAAGGTCTATCAGACAAAAGGATGCTAGAACTTTCTGGTTTTGAAAATTCCAGCCTCTTCAGGTGGCAAATGATGCAAAAATTAAGACCTGGCTTCTGAGTAAAGATTAAATCCAGGACAATGCCAGGAAAACACAATCCAAAGGTGAAGTGAAGAGAGTAGCTATAAAAATCCTTTGTCAAGATCTAAGAAAGATGGAAGGTGTTACCTCAGAGTACTGTTCATTTAGATAAAAAGTCCTCCAAAGATTTAAGGATATGACTTATCAATCCTCATCCAAATAGTAGAATTCTAAGAAGCTTAAGGACAGGGACAGCTGGGTGGCTCAGTCGGTTAAGTGGCTGCCTTTGGCTCAGGTCGTGAACTTGGGATCCTGGGATGGAGCCCCACGTTGGGCTCCATGCTCAGTGGGGAGTCTGCTTCTCCCTCTGCCCCTCCCCCAACTCATGTTCTTTCTCTCTCTCAAATAAATAAATATTTTTAAAAAGGAAAGAAAGAAAGCTTAAGGGCATTCATTGTTCTTCAAAGAAGCTCAAGGTTATAGAAGAGCTTTGTGAGGATACCTTTTGTCTAATGGAGTGAACCTCAAGAAGGTTCACAAGAGTCCCACATTTTTAAGAAATGTCCAGAGAAACACTGTCCAGTTGGACTGAAAGGATCAGAGGCAATACAAAGTGAAAAGATATCTTCTGACCCCCAAAGTTCTACTGGTAAAATGCAATCTGTGAAAATTACACAGTTGCAAATGTGGACTATTTTCTATGCAAAAGGAAGGATGACTCAGGACAGAAGCAAGAGCCATGGATGATTCTCCCCAGGCCCTGAGTCCTAATCAAGGAAGTTCCAACATTTGTCCAGATGGATTTCAGAATTGCTATGGATCAGTGCCTCATTTGTGCCAGCATCTCCATCCTTTTTGAAGAGCGATGTCTATAGTGATTATCCTATATGTACCACCATTGCCTGTTGGGTAAGTATGAAGCAGATAACTTGTCTTTAGTTGATGGATCTTCAGATCAAGAGGAACTGTCTTTAAGGAGCTGTATTTAAGAGGCACCTGGGTGGCTCAGTCATTAAGTGTCTGCCTTCGGCTCAGGTCATGATCCTAGGATACTGGGATCAAGCCCCACATCAGGCTCCCTGCTCAGCTGGGAGTCTGCTTCTCCCTCTGCCTCTCCCCCTGCTTGTACTCTCTTCTCTCTCTCTCTCTCTCTCTCTCTCACACAAAAATTTAAAAAATATATACTTTTTTAAAAAAGGAGCTGCATTTAATGAACTACACCCTTGGGAGTTATTGTAAGATGTGCATTAGCATAATCAGAGACTGAAAGATATGAAATTTTAAGCTAATCCCGAAACGTGAACCAGAGATTAATGGTCAGAAAGGGAAGGGTGTATATTTTCTAAATTGGGATTATGGTTTCTTGGTCATTGATTCATTGAATTAGATTTGGCTGAGAGTAACAGAAAATCTAAAATAACAATGGCTCCAACAAGTTATCAGTTTATTTCTCTCCTACATAAAAAACCTGGAGGTAGATGATTCAAGGGCTAGTACAGAAGCACCATTCTATGAAGTCCTCAAGGAACCAGGACTGTTGCCAACTCTCTCTTCCACCATAACTAGCATGTAGCCCTCATGCTCCTGTTTTAAAATGGACCACCAACTCTACATTCAAAGCAGAAGGATAGGGGCAGTTCAATCATTAAGTGTCTGCCTTCGGCTGATGGTCATGATCCCAGAGTCTTGGGATCAGGCTCCACATCAGGCTCCCTGCTCGGTGGGAAGGCTGCTTCTCCCTCTCCTACTCCCCCTGCCTGTGTTCCCTCTCTTGCTGTGTCTCTCTCTGGCAAATAAATAAATAAAATCTTAAAAAAAAAAAAAGAGCAGATGGACAGAGAATGGGGGAAGAATGGGTAAAGGGCAGGCCCATGCTGTCTCTTAAGAAAAATTGCTGGAAATACCATATCACACTTCTATTTACATCCCATTGGTCAGAACGTTGTCACATGGTCACATCTAGCTGCAAGAGAATCTGAGAAATACAGTCGCTATATGGGGTAATACTATGAATAATAAAACGTTCTCTTACTAAGGAAGAAAGAGAGATGGCTTGTGAGTATCCAGGTGGGCCAGAGAATCATGCTTAGATGCTGAAAGTTCAGGACAACAGCAGCCATGAGAAACTCCCAACCGCACCACATGGGTATTGCTGTCACTTGTCACATTGTCCTATGACCTTAGGAACAGATGCTAAAATCTCTGCCAAGCTGCCCCAGAAAAGCCATGCCTTCAAACTATGCTTGCAAGAAAAGCTGATGTATCAACAGGCATGACTTTTGCCTCACATTTCTCATTTTCCTCACTCCAGTCTCATGTGGATGCATCTGCTTGAAAAATGGCTCCGAAGGAGTCTGGGAAATGTAGCTTTTAGCTATCCAGCCTATGCAGTGTAAGAAGACATACAAAACAGGGATTGGGCACTGTGTTAAATGAGCCAATACACAGTATATGCCACAGTCCATCATTTTGTATACTAGTTATCTGTACAAACTTAGCATACTTAAATTTCAAAAAACAATAGTCACAGGGGCGCCTGGGTGGCTCAGTGGGTTAAAAGCCTCTGCCTTTGGCTCAGGTCATGATCCCAGGGTCCTCGGATCGAGCCCCGCATCCATCTCTGCTTAGCAGGGAGCCTCCATCCTCCTCTCTCTCTGCCTGCTTGTGATCTCTGTCTGTCAAATAAATAAATAAGTAAAAAAAATCTTAAAAAAAAAACAATAGTCACAAAATGTTCTCACCTAATATAATTCTACTATCACAGAAAAAAAATTCTCACTCTGTAGAAGAGACTACCCAATGATTCATGAAAAAGGACATCAGTGTCTGACTCTGAGAAATAGTCATGTCTTATCAATTAAGTCATAATATGATATTCTGTAATCAAGAAAGAAAATGCATAGCTAATACAGTCCTTGTTTCTAAAACTGGTCACAGGCAATAGCTGGCATTTATAATTTCCTTCCTCCACTTCCTGTGTTAAGTTCCACAATATCTTTTGTCTTTTATGACATTTTTTTAAAATCTTAAATCCTATTTTATTACATATTAGGGTTACTACTTTCTGGAGTCTTTTGATTTACATAGGACTGGCACAGCTTTTTCTATCCTATTTTTCTGTCCTATTTCTTTTAGTTTTAAGTGTACACTGTGATAAATTGTTGGATTTTTTAAAAAGATTTTTTTAAATTTATTTATTTGACAGACAGAGATCACAAGTAGGCAGAGAGGCAGGGAGAGAGGGGGGGGGGAAGCAGGCTCCTGGTCGAGCAGAGAGCCTGATGCGGGGCTCGATCCCCAGAACTCTGAGATCATGACCTGAGCTGAAGGCAGAGGCTTTAACCCACTGAGCCTCCCAGGCGCCCCAAATTGTTGGATTTTTAAAACTAGTTTGAGAATGTTGGCCTTTTAGTTTTGAATTTAATTCAATTACATTATTGTATTTACAGTTAAATTAGGATTTGTTTCTGTCATATTATTTTACATTTGCTTCATAGTTTATTCATTTTATACTATTGTCCTATTCTTCTCTTTAGTCTGTTGGCTAGACTAAGTTTTCTTTCTTTTTCTTTTTTAATTTTTTTTTACTTATTTGAGAGAGAGAGAGACAGCAAGAGAACAAGTTAGGGGAGGAGCAGAGGGAGAAGCAGACTCCCTGCGGAGCAGGAAGCCCAGGGATCATGACCTGAGCCAAAGGCTAATGCTTAACTGACTGAGCCACCCAGACACCCTAGATTGAGTTTTCTTTGACTGATTTAAACATTATATATTTGGAGGCACCAGGGTGGCTCAGTCAATTAAGCATCTGACTCTTGGTTTTGGCTCAGGCCATGATTTCAGGGTGGTGGATTGAGCCTCATGTCAAGCTCTGTGCTTAGCACAGTCTGCCTGAGAGTCTTTCTCTCTCCCTCCCCCTCCCCATTGGCTCTCTAAACCAAATAAATAAATAAAATATATATATATTTTAGATTTTATTTATTTATTTGACAGACAGAAATCACAAGTAGGCAGAGAGGCAGGCAGAGAGAGAGAGAGAGAGGAGGAAGCAGGCTCCCTGCTGAGCAGAGAGCCCGATGCGGGGCTCGATCCCAGGACCCTGAGATCATGACCTGAGCTGAAGGCAGAGGCTTAACCCACTGAGCCACTCAGGCGCCCCAATAAAATATTTTTTAAATAAAGTAAAAGCTATATATTTGTCCTTTTTAAAAAGATTTTATTTATTTATTTGACAGAGAGATCACACAAGTAGGCAGAGAGAGGGGGGGAACCAGGCTCCCCGCCGAACAGAGAGCCTGATGCGGGGCTCGATCCCAGGACCCTGAGATCATGACCTGAGCCAAAGGCAGAGGCTTAACCCACTGAGTCACCCAGGCACCCCTATATATTTGTCTTTTATTCACATTGTGGTTCTTTTTTTTTTTTTTTTTAAGATTTTACTTATGTATTTGACAGAAATCACAAGTAGGCAGAGGCAGGCAGAGAGAGAGGAAGGGAAGCAAGATCCCCGCTGAGCAGAGAGCCCTATGTGGGGCTTGATCCCAGGACCCTGAGATCATGACCTGAGCCGAAGGCAGAGGCTTTTAACCCACTGAGCCACCCAGGTGCCCCCTGCTTTTTTCTTTTAAGGTTTTATTTATTCATTTGAGAGAGAGACAGAGAGAGCACAAGCAGGGGGAGAGGCAGGCAGAGGGAGAAGCAGGCTCCCCACTGAGCTGGGAGCCCAACATGGGGCTCGAACCCAGGACCTGGATGGAGATCATGACCTGAGCTGAAGGCAGACACTTAACCATCCTAGCCACCCAGGTACCCCAACTTGTGGTTGTTCTTAATTCATTACTTATATTTCATGGGTTTTTACTCTTAAGAACAACTAAATGTATCAGTATCTATTTCTTCCCCTTAATAAGAAAGTACTTAAGCATACACTCATGTCTCTTTTTCTCCACCTCCCTCCAGTATTGATATTATTTGTTATAGATGTGTTTTTGCTTTTCATCTTATTTGATACAAGCCCTTTTCTTTAAAGACAAAGATAAAATTTACCGAGGTATTTGAACACTCTTTTTTTTTTTAAGATTTTATTTATTTATTTGACAGAGACACAGCGAGAGAGGGAACATAAGCAGGAGGAGTGAGAGAGGGAGAAGCAGGCTTCTCGACAAGCAGCGAGGCCAGTGCAGGGCTCCATCCCAGGACCCTGGGATCATGCCCTAAGCCAAAGGCGGACGCTTAATGACTGAGCCACCCCGGCACCCCTCTTTTTTTTTTTTTTTTCCAAGCAAGTTCTACACCCAGTGTGGAGCTTGAACTAAAGATCCTAGGATCCAGTCACAGGATCTACCAAATGGGCCAGGCAGGGGTCCCAAAGCATTTGAACACTGTTATTTCTCCAGTTTCTTGGAGCATCTCCTGGATTTGTGTCTCGTCTTGATTACTTTCTTCAAGATTGTTCTCAGTGTTTGTGGGGCAAAGCTTCCAAGGCTTTGTGTACAGGAGAATATCTGTATTATCCTCTAGCATTTGAATGAGAATTTGATGGGATATAAAAAATTCTAGAATCAAATTTCTCTTTCTTTGCTACTTTAAAACATATTGTTCTATCCTTACCTTGCTTCCAGTGTTGCTGTTAAGTAGCATGATTCCCATAGAATTTCCTTACAATTTTCTCTTTGTCTTTGATATTCTTACATTTTACATTGACAGTCTTACATTTTTTAAAAAGATTTTATTTACTTATTTGACACAGAGAGAGAGATCACAAGTAGGCAGAGAGGTAGGCAGAGGGGGAGGGAAGCAGGCTCCTTGCTGAGCAGAGAGCCCGATGCGGGGCTTGATCCCAGGACCCTGAGATCATGACCTGAGCCGAAGGCAGAGGCTTAACCTACTGAGCCACCCAGGCGCCCTGACAATCTTACATTTTGCTATAATGTGTCTCAGTGTGGGTTTTTTCTTAATGCTCCTATTTGGCATTCGATGGGTCCTTTAAATCTAAGACCTTTAATCCTTCTTAAATTCTGGGAAGGTTACCTTCACTATTCAAAATATAATTTATTCCTCTCTGTGTTTTTTTTCATCTGCCTTCTGGAACCCCTAAATTCCCAGATGTTGGCATTTTTATTCCTGTCCTCCGTGTCTCTCAACTTCTTTGTGTATCCTTTATCTTTTTGTCCTTTCTTGCTATGTTATGGGAAAGCTCCTCAATATGATTGAAATTTAGTGATTTTTCTTTAGCCATATCTATCCTTCTATTTATTCTATCTCTTGTGTTCTTTCCATTTTCAATCCTAGTAGTCCTTCTTGGTTCTTTTTTGTGATTTCTCATTACCCAGATGTTAATATAATCTGTTCTCTAAGTATTTTGATCACCCTTACTTTAAATTTCTGATTTTTTTATTACACTAATTCTTATATATGTGATTTTGTGTACATGTGTGTCTGTTTGGTTCCATTTGTTGTTTTCCTCATCATGGTTGTATATCGGCCCGTGAACTCACGTCCCCTGAAAGTATTGGCTATAATGTCTGCTGACGAAGTTCTTCTCGAACTGTGGTGAAGAACCAGATTGTTTTTGTTCCCAACCTGTTACAGGCATATTTATTATATAAAACTTCTTGGGGCACCTGGGAGACTCAGTGGGTTAAGCCTCTGCCTTCGCCTCAGGTCATGATCCCAGGGTCCTGGGATCAAGCCCCCGCATCGGGCTCTCTGCTCAGCAGGGAGCCTGCTTCCTCCTCTCTCTCTGCCTGCCTCTCTGCCTACATGTGATTTCCGTCTGTCAAATAAATAAAATCTTAAAAAAAAAAAAAAAAGAAGAATCTCTGTCTTGTTCGGTTTTGTGACCGGCTTGGACCAACGGAATATGAGTGGTGACAGCACGCCAGTTCTGAGCAGGAGTTTGATTAGGCATCATGTGTTTCTATCCTGTGTTTGCAACGCTTGTTCTTCCTCTCTGCTGCATGAATAGTGTGACTCAGAGAGGGGCTACTTCTTTTTTTTTTTATTTTTTTAAAGATTTTATTTATTTATTTGACAGACAGAGATCACAAGTAGGCAGAGAGGCAGGCAGAGAGAGAGAGAGGAGGAAGCAGGCTCCCCGCTTGAGCAGAGAGCCCAATGCAGGGCTTGATCCCAGGACCCTGAGATCATGACCTGAGCCGAAGGCAGAGGCTTTAACCCACTGAGCCACCCAGGCACCCCGAGAGGGGCTACTTCTATAGCCCAGCATAGGTCCCAGGTGACGTGCTTGGGGCCACAGAATCAGACCTGCATTCACCAACATGTAAGAATAGCAAGAAATAGATGTTGGTTGTTGTAAACCAGTGGTTGGCAAATTGCAGTCCATGGGCCAAAACCCAATCCACTGGCTCTTTCTATAAGGCCCATAAGAATAAGAAATTTTTTTCAGGGGCACCTGGGTGGCTCAGTGGGTTAAAGACTCTGCCTTCTGCTCGGGTCATGATCCCAGGGTCCTGTGATGGGTCCTGGGATGGAGCCCCACGTCGGGCTCTCTGTTCAGCAGGGAGCCTGCTTCCCTTCTCTCTCTGCCTGCCTCTCTGCCTACTGGTGATCTCTGTCTGTCAAACAAATAAATAAAATCTTTAAAAAGAAAGAAAATTTTTTTTCACTTTTGAAAGGTTGAAAAGTAATCAAAACACACATAGAGGGTCAATTAACTAACACCAAAGGAGCCAAGTGTGTATAATGAGAGGACAGTCTCTTCAATAAATCATGTTGGGGAAACTAGACAGCCCCATGCAAAAGAATGAAAGTGGACCCTTATCTTATACCATACACAAAAATTAACTAAAAGTGGATTAAAGACTTAAATGTAAGACCTGAAACCATAAAACTTCAAGATGAAAATATAGGCTGTAAGCTCCCTGACATGGGACTTGGCAATGACTTTTTTGGATTTGACACCGTAAGCAAAGGTAACAAAAGCAAAAGTAAACAAGTGGGACAACAACAAACTAAAAAGCTTCTGCACAGCAAGGAACATCTTCACAAAATAAAGGCAACCTTGGGACACCTGGGTGGCTCAGTTGGTCAAGGGTCTGCCTTCTGCTCAGGTCATGATCCCAGGGCCCTGGAATTCAGCCCAGCATTGGACTCCCTGCTCAGCAGGGAGGCAGCTTCTCCCTCTCCCACTGCCTGCTGCTCTCCCTGCTTGCTCGCTCTCTCTCTCTCTCTATCTCTCTCTGTCAAATAAATAAATTAAATCTTTAGAAACAAAGAAACAAATAAAAAAGGCAACCTACAAAATGGGAGAAAATATTTGGAAATCATATATCTGATAAGGGATTAATATTCAAAATATGTAAAGAATTCATACAACCCAAGAGCAAAACAAAACAAAACAATCTGATTAAAAAATAAGAAGAGGGGACGCCTGGGTGGCTCAGTTGGTTGAGCGGCTGTCGTCGGCTAAGGTCATGATCCCAGCGTCCTGGGATCGAGTCCCACATCGGGCTCCTTGCTCAGCAGGGAGCCTGCTTCTCCCTCTGCCTCTGCCTGCCACTCTGTCTGCCTGGGCTCACTCACTCTCTCCCTCTCTCTGACAAATAAATGAATTTTTTAAAAAATGAGAAGAGGACCTGAATATACATTTTTCCAGAAAAACAGATAGGTGGCCAAGTCCATGAAAAGGTGTTCAACATCACTCATCATCAGGAGAATGCAAATCAAAACCACGGTGAGATATCGCCTCCCATCTGTTGGAATGGTGGCTATCAGACAAGAAAACAGGTGCTGGTGAGCGTGTGGAGGATAGGGAAAGTTTGTGCACAGTTGGTGGGAATGTAAACTGGTGCAGCCATTATGGAAAACAGTAGAGTTTTTCTAAAAAAAAATTTAAAATAGACCTACCATATGATCCAGCAATTCTACTTTAGGGTGTTTTTCCAAAGAAAACAAAAACAGTAACTTGAAGGGACAAATGCATCCCCATGTTCACTGCAGCATTATCTACAATAGCCAAGACATGGGAGCAACCTAAGTGTTCATTTATGGATGAAAGGATAAAGAAAACGTGGGAGATACACACACGCGCGCGCGCACGAATATGTATGCATATATGTGTATATGTGTGTATAGGTATACATATATGAATATATATGCACACACACAATGGAGTATGAGTCAGCCATAAAAAGAAGGAGGTTTTGCATTTGTAACAATATGGATCGACTCTGAGCACATAATGTCAAATGAAATAAGTCAAAGAAAGGCAAATACTACATGACCTCACCTATATGTGGATTCTAAACAAAACAAAACAAATCCATGGATACAGAGAACAGACTTGCCAGAGGTTGGGGGGTGGGGGCAGATAGGTGAAGGGGGTCAAAGGTTACAAACTTCCAGTTACAAAATAAATAAGTCATGAGGATGTAGTGTTCGTGTGGCGACTATAATTCATATTATACTGTGTATCTGAAAGTTGCTGAGAGAGTAGATCTTGAAAGTTCCCAGCTGGAGGAAAAAAATTTGTAACTGTGAGGTAACAGATATTAGCTAGACTTACTGTGGTGATCATTTTGCAAGATATACAAATATCAAATCATTATGTTGTACACCTGAAACTAAGATAATACAATGGTCTGTGTCGAGTATATCTCAATAAAAACATAAACAAAAGGAGTGCCTGGGTGGCTCAGTGGGTTGAAGCCTCTGCCTTCAGCTCAGGTCATGATCTCAGGGTCCTGGGATCGAGCCCCACATCACATCGGGCTCTCTGCTCAGCAAGAAGCCTGCTTCCTCCTCTCTCTCTGTCTGCCTCTCTGCCTACTTGTGATCTCTCTATCTCTGTCAAATAAGCAAATAAAATATTTATTTAAAAAAACATAATCAAAAGAAGAACAAGGGGGTGCCTGGGTGGCTCAGTGGGTTAAGCCTCTGCCTTCGGCTCAGGTCTTGATCTCAGGGTCCTGCGATTGAGCCCCGCATCCAGCTCTCTGCTTAGTAGGGAGCCTGCTTCCCCTCCTCCACCCTGCCACCACCTGTTGCTCTGCCTACTTGTGATCTCTCTCTCGCTCTGCCAAATAAATAAAATAAATCTTTAAAATATATTTTTAGAAAGAACAAGATTTGTGACATAAAAAGTATATGAAGTTCAAGTTTTAGTATTCATAAAGTTTTGTCAGAACATGGCCACACTCATTTGTGTACGTATTGACTACGGCTGCTTCCTTGCTCTAAGGACAGAGCTGAGTGTCCGTAACAGAGACCGTATGTTCCACAAAGCCCAAAATATTTACTCCCTGGCCCTTTGCAGAAAAAGTTCACCAGCCTCTGTTGTAAGCCCCAGAGGTTTTGAGGTTGGTTGTTACCTCAGCAAAAATGACTCATGGAGTCAAAATGAGTTGAAGGAGAGAGAGGGGAGGAGCCCCAGGGAAGGGAGTGCCAGGCACCACAAAACTAGTCTGACTCATTCCCCTTTGCTGTCACTGTGGACCAGCAGCCCTTCTGAGCATTTACCTTTCCACTCTCAGGGGAGAAGCAGCACTGGGATGAGGTAGTCTCCTAGCCTGTAATTCCTTAGCCTGGGGTATTTGCAGGAGAGGCTGGCCGAGGGAATGCCTACGTGCTGTTGTCAGCTCACCCCCATCTAGAATCCCCCAGCAGGACTTGGCATTGTCCTCACATTAGTCTGCCAGTCCGGCTTTTTGCTCTCTGTCCTGCAGCCTGAACCTGTTGAAAAGATGTTTATTTCTCCAGGCCCTCCTCAAAGTCGTCCATCCTTTGGCTTGCTTGGTAAATGGATCAGAACAGTTGCAGAAGGCAGAGGGGAACGTACGCATTCTCTTAAATGGAAGAGAAAGAGCTGGGGTTAGAGCCACGAATTTTGTGTAACACACAGCCTGCGGATCTGTGCTGTGACGATAATGAGCGACGGAAGTTCCATTTCTGGCTACAGCAATTAGAATTACAGATGCTTCATTACACCCTCGAATTAGGGGAGGGGTGTTTCAGCAAAAACCTGGCACAGGTATGGAACCTGTTATGGTTCGGTTATGAATATGAGTATCATCTGCGGTGGGTGTCTTGGTCTGGAACTTGGGTGAAACTCTCTGGCCTGGAGCCGTAAAGGCAAACTACTTAAAGTGACTCACAATATTGTTCACATTCCTACCAGTCTCTCCTGCCTCCTGTTCCCCAGCCTCAGGGAGCTTCCACACTTATGCTCCCCAATATGTGATGTGCTTCCTCTTGCCTCTGGACTCTCCCCTCCTTCTGGATTATACTACTCTCCACCTTCATTTGCCTGGAAAACTGTGTGCCCTCAAGGTTCAGTCTGGACACCACTCATTCCGTGAAGCCTTATGACATCCCCGGGGGGCAGGTGTTCCTTCCTCTCTGCTTCTGCATGGCTCTAAACAAATATGTCCATCATAGTTCTTTTTTTTTTTTTTTTAAGATTTTATTTATTTATTTGACAGAGTGAGACAGCACAAGTAGAGGGAGCGGGAGATGATGCAGGGCTCAATCCCAGAACCCTGGGATCATGACCTGAGCCGAAGGCAGACACTTAACTGACTGAGCCACCCAGGCGTCCCTCCATCATAGTTCTTATGATATGGTCTCATAACTTTTTCTTTGTCCATTTCTTTCAACTACTGAGGGAAGTTACTTTATCTTATTTTACTATGATTACCTTCTTGTATGTGCCCTATGTCATGTACACTCCTGATATTGATCAGTGTCTGATCAAGAGACAGAAACCACATCATGAATTTAAACATGGAAACTTCAGTATAAAGAATTATTAACTAGTGAAAGAGATATATATCTATATATAAGATCTATATAAGATTATATAGGTATAAATATCTTATATAAAAAGATTTATTATAAGGAATTGGCTTACATGATTATGAAGATTGGCAAGTCCAAACCTGGACTTTGGGTCAGAAGGTTTGAGACCTGGGGCACCCGGGTGGCTTAGTTGGTTAAGAATCTGCCTTTGCGGGCGCCTGGGTGGCTCAGTGGGTTAGGCCGCTGCCTTCGGCTCAGGTCATGATCTCAGGGTCCTGGGATCAAGCCCCACATTGGGCTCTCTGCTCAGCCAGGAGCCTGCTTCCCTCTCTCTCTCTCTCTGCCTGCCTCTCCATCTACTATGATCTCTCTCTGTCAAATAAATAAATAAAATCTTTAAAAAAAAAAAAAAAAAAAAA